>VUYV01000039.1:2239174-2396535 GCA_008711295.1 Anarhynchus alexandrinus
GCCGCCGGCTGCGCCCTCTCCCCGCCGCTGCCGCCCAGCTGCGGCGGGGGCCCCGCCGGCCTCTCCCCGCCGGCCGCCTCGCTGCTCTCCTCCCCCGGCGCCGGTTCCGGCGGGCCCGGCTGCAGGAAGATGGTGGTGTCGGCCGAGATGTGCTGCTTCTGCTTCGATGTGCTCTACTGTCACCTGTACGGCTACCAGCCCCCGCGGAGCCCCCGCTTCACCAACGACCCCTAGTGAGTATCGCCGCCGTGCCCCGGCCCGGCTCCCCCGGCCGGCCGCCCCGCCGGCACCCGCCTCCTCNCGCCGCGCTGCCCGGCGCCGTGCCCCCGGTGGCTCTGTGAATCCCTGCCGGGTCCCCTCCCGTGCGTGGGACTCGCTAGTGGCATCCCCCCCCCGGTCCCCCACACCTCCCGCCGGGCCACGCCGTGGCCGATGTCCGACCGCGGGGGCTTCAGGCGGTCGGTGCCCTCTCCCCCGCTCCCGGTTTGTGTTCGGTAGAGCCCGAGTAGTCCTTACTGGGACCCCCTGGCTGGGCAGCCTCTCTCTGTCCATGTGTTCTGCATGAGTACGGGCCTCTGCTTCACCAGTGTGGGATGGTGAGTACCCAGTGTACGAGACCTGTCGTGTGAATCCCGGGTTTGTGAGCACTGGTGTACCGCTACGTTGTTCCCTGTGCCCGGCACTCGTAACGCTACTTTGGTCTCGAACTGTGCAGAGTCCTTGCTTTGTAACGACCCCTGAAGATCACCCAACATCAGACATCCCGAGTCCCTGAGTAATCCACCACATCAAATTCCCGGAGTTTTGAACAGATCACACAAACACCTGTTACTCCTGTCCTCCTGAGCCTCCTTGCGAGAGCCTCCACCGAGGGCCTGCTTCCTTCCCATCCCCGGCCGCTCTTGTTCAGTGTTTGCCTTGAACCCCGTGCCCTCCCGCCTTCGGAAGCGACCTGCCAGGGTGGCGTTGCCCAGCATGTCGGCACCTGCAGCCTGCCTGCGCCGGGGAACCGGGCGTGCTGTTGTAGACGGAGTTCAGACACTTCGGGGAGTAACTTCTCTCTGACGGGAAGTTACTTCCTCTCAGCTGGGATGAGTTACCGAGTCGCTGCATGCTCCAAGTCTGTTTGAATGCAAAGTTAACGTAAGGGCTTGTTGAAATTTAGTTTCCGCTGTTTTACTTTGCTTTTAAATGGGCTGGAGCTCATGTGGTGAGTTTCCAGGCTTCAGCTGAGACTCGAGCGCGTTGGTCCACCAGACTGCATGCCACTTGTTTCCTCTTATGTATAGCATGACTGTCGCATCTGTGAGAACCCATACTTTACCGCTACTCAATGAATACAAATTTTTTTGTGTGTGTCCGAGACCCTCGTGCACCCTCACCAATGCAAATGGTTATCATGCAGTCCGTGTTTCATTAATGAGATGTAGTGTATGCTTCTCAGTGTTTAAAATAATGTAATGTATTAATGATCTTATTTGGAGTCCTTGCTGTTCTAACACCCAGGATCTATACATCTCTTGCATACTTTCAGCTGCTGTCATGACAACCCAGCTCTGTGGATTCCTACTTAACCTGCCACCCCAGCAAGTCTTCCCTATATGCTCTTCATAACTCCTATGTGATTACATCAGAGTACCAATAATGAAAGGAGGGCAGGGAGACTCCACTGTGAGTTTCTTTACCCAGGTCTTTTGTAAATCCATGTCTGTCCTTTTGTAGATACCAACTGTTTAGGAACCACTGCTCTGAGTAGCCATTTTCCTTTGCATTGTCCTGTATCTGTTCTCCATCCCAGACCACTATAGGTTACAGCATCAGCCTTTTGCCGTCTCACTCTTTCATTGCCGTAAGAGAGCTGAATTCTGTCTGTGTCTCTCTGTAACAGTATTACCTTGTTGTTGTTATGTTCTTTAATTGTATTGCAGAATGTTTTGTTGAACAGATTAGTGCTACTGTCTCTGTTCTATTAGTGGAGGAAACTGAGGCAGGAGCGAAGATCTCACCACTGAAATGTTTTCCAGTAAGCACTTTGATTCCTCTTAGTAACCAGTAGATCACTTCACCTTTCTTCTCCTACTTCTTACTTTAACAAGAACACAATAGCAGATTAAGTAAAATTATTTGTATTTTTCTAAAATTCATATATATGCTTAAGTTTTCTTCAGGTTTAATTGCTGCATCTGGTGAAAAGTTGCTGCGTCAATGGACTTCTGAAAATGGCACTGCCATTAAAATTAGTGATACCATTTCTGCTTATTCGCACGCTTGTGCCAGCGTGCATGGTTGTACAGATTGAGAAATGATCTAATCATAATTTTATTTTTTTTCCCTGGTTGGTTTTCACAGAGATTGGTTCTCTCTAGATCATTGCATGGCTTCACAAACGCTTGTGCCTGCACAAGTGTGAGGTGGGAATAAGCAGACAGATGGCAGAACTGCTGCTTTCAGCAGCCTTGTGAGCTGATTATGTTTGTGCAGTTGGGGAAGCAACTTTGGAAAAGTTGTTCAGTATTACATGTAAAATTCTAGGTCGGTGAATAAATGGCTCCTGCTAAAGTGTTCAGAGGCGGCATGACTTCTAGCATTCAAAAGATTTGCAGGCAGTCTTATCGATAACTGGGTAGCTCACAAAGATACGGTGTTGTCTTTGAAGCTGAGCTTCATCCTGTAGAGCAAAAAAAAAACCCAAACCTGAATGAAAACTGGCATTTTTCAGGAAATGTATGTTGCGGCTTTCTGCCTGGAATCCTTTTGGAGGTTTTGTCCATAGACCAAAATATCTTTTCTAAGAGTAGTAGTCTAAAATAAGAGTTTGTATGTGAATTCTAGAAATATTTTTTTTAAATTACATTAATCACGGGGAGGATGAGAGACCTGTAAGCAGGTATCCTCACACAAGCGTGACTCATGTTCCTTTCAGGCCTTTGAACAATGAAACTGGGCACGATCAAAGTAAAGCAGGTGGCTGAATCACTTGGACAGGGGGTTCTGGTGTGTTGTCTTTTGAATAAAACTTGCTTGTGACACCTCTGGATTGTTGTAACTTTTTGATGCCAAGAGGAGGACCATGGCAGGGTTTGAAGGGAAGGAAATTTGGAGCAGTTAGTAGGAATGAGACGAAATGCCTGTTTTGAAAGGGTGCGGGTTTTGGACTCTAGCCCATACATGGATGAAATAGTTGGCATTTTCGTATCTCTGACTGTAGTTCCTGAAGCACAGGGTATAGGGTGTTGGTCAAGGGTATTGCTGGGGAGCTGTTGGGTTGGAGAGAGTGACTCACAGAGTCAGAAGAGGATAGCTGGAAGATACTGAATCTGTCCAGCAGTGTCTTGTTGAGAATAGGCTCAGCAAATCTTTCCAGCCACAGGCTTCCTCTTCTCTTGTAGGCTTCCACTGATCTGCCAACACTTTATTCCATCGCTGTCTTAATTGAAGAACTTTCTTCTGCCTATAATTTCACTTCACTTTGAGTTGATCTCTAAACCACCCTTCCCTTCTTCACAGGGAATGTTCTGCAGGGCATGCTCTTTCCCCTTGTTTCTACCAGTTTGGTGGTTCTCAAAACTATAGGTGCAGAAGGAATGTAAAAATTATCCTGGAGGTGTGGAAGCTGATACAAAGTTTGAAAATCGCTGCCCTAGACAAAAATTGTTGCTTATACAAAGTGTCATTCAGACACTGTTCATGACACTCAGTTTGATGAGTAAAGTTATGGAACACTGCAGTTGATTAAAAGCAGTTTTTTTAGAAGTGGCAATAGAAATAAGTTGTAAGGGGGGATGCAGGAAGAGTTGTAAAAACATTTTACCCCACTCATTTAGGGAGAAGGAAAACCAAGTAGCGCTTTTTTCCTGTGTTTCTTAATGTTGTAACAAATAACTCTCGTCCCTTTATTTCCTTTCTGGTTTGGCCTTGTGTAACACACCCTATGCCTCTGATCGGTGGAAACAGTGCCATGTCCTGCCTTCCATTGTGGAAGTGGAAAAGGGCCACCCACCAGTGTGAAAGGGCTCAAGGTTCACACTATTCACTACTGTTTTTCTTCTAGTAGGAAAGTGTTTGAGTGGAAGCATGTGCAAGAAGGTTGTGATAGGATGGGAAGGGTAAGTGTGTGAAGAGGAGTTCAGTTGAAGCTGTGCTGTGGGGAATGAGGAGGACTTTTTTTCTTAAAGATCTTTACATGTCTGCTCACTATAAAGATTTCCCTTGGCACACAGAAATCACCTTCTGAGTTTTTGATCCTGCACGCTGTCTGCCTCAAGCTTTTCAGCTTGCTGACTTAATTTTAATGTCGACATCTTTCTGGGGAAGACTCATCTGCCAGTTGTTTGCTTCTTATAGTCTCTTCCTGAAGGTGGCCTGCTAGGGAACAAAATTATTTTGGTGGTGACCACCTGTACTTGACACAATTTGTAAGGGAAATTGTTTGTTCTGCCTCTGTCATCTGGTACATGGTAACCAGGAACAAGATTTTGCAACTGGAATGGCTGATGTGGCCCGTGCCCTGCTTCCCGTCTGGCTGAGGAGCTCTTGGGAAAGATGTTTACCATGACCGCCTTGCATCAAATGCCTAGATGATGGCTTGCTCATATCCTCCTCATCTGACGGGGGATGCCTGTGCCAGAGGCATTAAGTGGTGTGGATCTGTGTACATGTGGTAGTTCTGGTGCCTTAGGGGAAGCATCGGACCCGCTGTGCCTGCACAGGCTGCCAGCCCTGCGCACTCCTGGGTCTCCAACCCTCAGGCAGAACTGTTGTTGGCAACCACGTTCTTTTCCACAGGAATATTCTGTATGGCTTGACCATCTTCTGTGATTAAAGACCTCTGGATTAAAACAGTTGGACTAGATGATCATTGTAGGTCCCTTTCAACTGAAATATCCTGTTCTATTCTAAATATTTTCTAGGTGATATCCAGTCTCGACCTAAAGACTTAGCTTGGAAATCCTTCAGTTCCTTTCTTCTTTGATGACTTGTAGTATTTTGCAGCAACTGTTCCATTTGGCTACAGGACAGAGATAAAGATATGCTGCGGTGTTGACATGTCTGACCTTTGTATTTCATTGTGTTTTCAGGTGTAAGATCCATCAGTTTGCATATTCTAGAAGTGTATGGGGTAACACTACCTTAATTCTTCATTAGTGAAGTCTGGAGACATTTAAATTCAATACAGTTTAAAAATGTGGAGCTAGCTAATCTGGTGCCCATTAGTTTTCACACTCTCAAAGAAAGTTGTGATTCTGCTCAGAGTGAGTGTAAATTCACCCTGTAGTAAAGAAATAGTTCTAGGGTTTGTTACTGGCCGTCCAATTTTTTTGCCTTAGTTACTGTTTTCTTGATACTATGTTGGCACTAGTGGTGGTGATTTGCTAGTAATTAAGATTGGAATAGCGTCAAATCTTCCTGTACAGTCCCAAAGCTTGTTTTTTTTTTTCCCAAAATGTTAAAATACTGCCTGATGCTTTCTTTTAAGGCATTGAAGAAAGATTAGGCTTGTCTATAGGTGTGTACAGACACTTACGCACACATGTAAAGAAAATTCTTATGGCTTGCCGGGTCGCAAGATTACATGCTTTTCTCAATTTCTTGTTTCTTGGCTGCAGCCCGGCTTCCTTTTAGTCTCTACAACTTACTGTAATGTTTAAAGTTGGAGCCTTATGCTTGACTCCTTGTTTGCCTTGGTATATGTTTCTTTACAAGCATTTTTGTGAAACTTTGCCTGGAAGCTTACCGAAGTACGAATTTCATATTGTCTTAAACCCCCCCGATGTTCTTCCTCTGCAATCCCTACTCAGAGTTTGGCTGTACCTAGTGACATTACTATTCTTGACATCAAAAGTTTTGAAATTTTGTTGTTTCTCTGCAGGACTTAGTTGTAAGGCAGTGGAGACTGACTTGTGTGGCAGATCTGTGCAATAATTTGTATTTATTGTCACACTCAGTAACATTACACAACAGCTATAATGATTGCTTGGTCATGGCTAAAGATCAACACCAGTCATAAAACAAAAAATGCAGCAACAAAACACGCAGACAGGGAGGTGTTCTCTGGTCTCTCTCTGACTTCATTCTGTTTTTCATGCGTATGTCATGCGGTTTTGTATAAGCTTCAGTATTTTCTTCCGACTTAAAACAGTCTTTACAGTTGAATATTAAATGTTGGAGTATGAAGTGGTGGTTCTTTCAGAGTGGCATTCTGCGGTAGATGTTTTTAAAATACAGTGCAGTAGAAAATGTGTATTTTGGCTGGCGTTGGCAGTGCTCAGCAGGGAATTCCCAGCATATTTGAAAGCAGGACTGGTGAATGCATCTTGGTACAGCAGAAGTGGAAAGGGGATAAAGCTGCATGGCTTCAGAAAGAACTTATATTTGCCAGTAGGTTTGTCTTCTGATAACTGGTGAATGGAGAAATATTGCTATGACAAATTCTGAATTAGGTTAACTATAATTTGAGGGCTTTTTCCTTCATGAGCTCATTTCAGTGAGCTGTTCTGATGTCCAAATGAGGTAGTTTCTATTAGTACAGGAGATCACATCATAGACAGTCTTAAGGGTGGACCCTGGTTTTGTTTCTTCAGCGAAAAGCAGTCACCACAAAGTTATAATAAATGCCCTGATTCACTGCAATACTAGTTTTGCAGAAGTTAATTGTTCTCATACCCCTTGTAGGGTGAGGAGGAGTCAGCAGCCACCTCGCCCAGTGCCATCAGTCTGGTCATTCATTTGTATTGTCTCCTTTGTTTTAGTTACATTCATATCTTTTCTCATGTTTTCTTTTACTCTGTCTTGTACTGAAGATAACCCTGATAAAGATTTCTGTGGATTTTGCAAATTCAAATTTTGACATTGTTTTTGACATTATAAATTCCTGTTTAACCTGTCTGTCTATGAGCAAAATGTGTTTTGGGTCTGGATTTGACTTGCTTCGTTTGTACATCTAATTCTAATATTCTTTGTTAGAAATTGTTGAGAAGTTAATGATTTAAGAATACAAATATTTTGAGTTACTAAAAGAGCACAAAGCTCTGCCTCTTCTTCAGTTGAGTTAAACATCTGTTTCTTATGACACCTTTATAATTGTAATGTTGTCTAGCATTGAATACAAAAACAAGATAAATCTAACGATGGCTTTTTTTGTGTAATATCTGTTAAGAAACAAGTAGATATCACCAAAGTGTATGGACAGTTCTGTTATCAGGCCCTGAACATCTTTTTAACTGCTCATCTCCAGATAGATAGCGAGCAGTTGCTGTTGTCGAAAACTAAGAGATAACCAGGAAATAACAGTTTGGAAGACCAGGCTGGCTCAGTTTGCTTAGTTTACAGATCTAGGCTGTGAATAGTCAGTGAATGAAATATATTTACCTAGCCTATAGTTTTTGGTTCTCTCAAGACTCATGCCATAATTAATGCAGCAAGCTCAGTATGCCAAGCTGTCTATTTTTACATTAAGTACTTGTTTACAGTTAACTGTAGGTTTTCCATAGCATCAAATTATTGTCTTTGGAAGTAGAAGTGCTAGTATGCTAACACAGAAATTGTTTGAGCCATATACTGGTCATTTCTGTGGTAAGAGTCTCTCTGGAAGGCAGGAAAGATGCAAATTATTTAAAAATAATAGTAGACTTGTCCGAGTTTGGCCAATACAGAAACTGTTGCTAGGCTGGAGGCCAAAACAAGTCCAGTCAGGCCCTGACCCTCATTAGCAAAGCATTATGAAAATGCTTGACCTTTTTTTATGATGTTTATGCTCCTACGGAGTCGGGTATTATATTGGTACTCAGTTTAGCATTGCAAAGTTTGCATTTAAAGAACGAGATGGGGCAGCTCTACTGCAGTTAATTTACAAATTCTCAAAAACATGTCCTTAATAACAAAGCATGTTAGGGAGTGCAATAGCTATAAAGTGGAATGCAGCTGTTAAGTTGGACCTAGTGCTGCATTTAGATAGCATCTAGTTAATAACTTGAACTTGGATTGATCCATTGTCTAGATTTCCTTACTGTTTGTTAGTGCTGTGGTGTCTTTCAGCCCAGCACTGTAGGCAGCAGTAGGTACTGTTCCTGGGCTACTCGTGTGACCTTCTAAAAAACCCTTCATTTTTGTTACTGGGATCTTGGCAAAAGGCATCACTGTAAAGGGCTTGAGTTGTTAAGTGGGGTACCCCCCTGCTCCATTGGCCATAAACACTTATTTGGCGAGATATGTGTTGCATTTGTCCCATGTCTTCACTCCTGCTGTCCCTCTAGCGAACTGCACCTGTGTTTCTCTGCCTTATAGGATACGCCTTAAATGTTTGTGATCTGCCTGGGCTTTGATAGCTTCCTGGAAGGCAGTGCTGCTTGTGAGTACGTGGCTATTGCTTTGCCACACTGAGTACTTGCAGCCAAGGTTATTAAAGTGCTAATTTCATGAGAATGACATCTTACGGAATGCAGAACAGCTCCGCTGAGTTGTGGCAAGGTCACTGGGACAGCAGCCATATAGAGATGTGTATGTCTTCCCAGAGCGCTCGTGCCTTTCTCTATTATAGGGAGTGAGTTCTCACAATCCTTAATGCCATAGAAAATCTCATTTTATGCCCCTCTTCCCATTAGCTTGAACTCTGTGGCATTTTTGGCAAGGCCCTGCCTAGGACTGTGGTGATTTCAATATATGAGCCACAGACATACTCCTGTAATTTATCCTTTCCTCCTCTGCCAGCAAAGATGTCTCCTCTCCAGGCCTCGCTGGCACATGATGGTTTCCAGCATCTGCGATGCTGCCTGCTTTACTGGGTGGTGCTTGGAGTCCATGTTTGAAACAGAAAAGAAAGGAGGGAAGGATCCTTGTCATAATCCTCTTCTAATCAGCACCAGAATTACTTCTGCCTCATCCTTTCCAGAGAGTTAAACCACTTTCCTTGTTTTCCGTGTGGCATTTTGCACAGAGGGGAGAATTATGTGGATGAAGGTCTAGAGTTTGTGAGTTTTAGGTGTATTAGGAAAGGTGGAAAAAAGTGTGTGATCTTCCACTGATGGGTAACAATTTGGGCCAACTAAGTAAATCTGGTCGCTTCCAGCCTCTTTTCCAGGTGACTAAGAATATAAGGATTGGGTGCCACACCATTTTCCTTACCCAGTAAGTGAAGACAAGGATAAGTTCAGCTGCCAGTGGATGACAAGTTGCAAGGCAGTTCTTTTCTATATAAATAAATGTGCTAAAAGATGGACTTTTGGGGAAGATGATGTGCTGTGTAGAGGTCCCTTGTAAGTTTTATAAGGAGGAAAAAAAAATATTTTTCTAGTCCTCAGTACTTTAATTTGACTGCCACATTAAGCAGGCAATGAAAGCCAGCCAGAAAAGTGTTGCACCAGCCTTCTAAGTAGTCTTTCTCCAGAGAGAGTATTAGAGGCTGAGGAGGTGGTTGAAAAACCCACAGAAAAGGTGTAGTCGTAGTGAGGAAAGAAGCCCTCTTCAAAGACTGCTGCAGAGCCTGCAGGGAGGTGAGTAATTCCAAGTAATGTATCGCATAAGCATGAGGGGAACAAAACTTCAGCAAGCCACTGGCCCAGATGAAAAACTGCAAGCCACGTGGTAGAAAGCAAGTTCTTTTGGTACAGTGTTTTACAAGCAGTTATCCAAACTCTGAAGAACACAGGAAAATGTCATATTAAAACTAATCCCTATTGACATGCTGATAGAAGGTGAAATTCTGGTGATTGGACTCGCTCTTCCTTAAGAAATAGGAGCATAATTCTGACTCTGCTTCTGTTCAACTGGAATTGAAAAGTAAACAGAAGAAGCAGGTGGCAAAAATCTCATGTGTGATACTTGCCACCATGATATCTGAATTCCTGTAAAATATTGGGGATAAGAGTTGAAAGAAGGTAAAGATTGGTGCTGTTCATTTGGAAGGAACGCTGGATAAAACCAAGCATTACAAATTAGGGGTTATAAAGAAGGATCAATAGAATACAAATTACCTTTATCTTATTTCACAGAAAAAAGATTCAAGTGAGACAAATACTCCCATGTACACTTACCATTGTGGTCTCTTTTTACCTCAAGGATGAATTATTGCAGTCTTGGACTGTATTTTAACACAGAAATCTAAGCCACTGAAAGAGTATCTCCCAGTAGTGCCTCTTTTTGTGAGAATATGAAGTCTGTGCTTCAGGTTATTTGCTGCCGGCTGCTGGTTTTTCGTTTGTTTGGGGTTTTTTCCCCTTTTTTCATTTTGGAGGATTTCAAGGTGTTAAGTTTTTTTACACATGTAATGTAAGTGACTTGGAATAACCTACTCAAAGACTGCCTACTGCCCTACACCATTCTGTGAATTTAAGTGTATTTCCTTCCTCTTTCAATGTGTCAGAGATGCTCAGCAGCAGACAAGTCTTATTTGTTGTACACTGAAAGTAGTTACACTAGGCAGGATAAATGAAGACAGGAGGTGGTGATGAGCACTCTGCTGCTACGATGTGTATTATGCAAAGTGGTTGGAAATAAGAAACTTTTGTCCTTGCTAAGTAAGTGGGCTATTCCAGAATGGTTCCTAGTACAGTTTCTGTAAATTTTTGCAGCCTGTTTGAGACTGTCAAAATCCATTAATTGAATTATGGAGGCTATAGGTCTGATTGTTTCTGAAGTTTTTGCTGAAATTTTGTCGTGATTTAAAAAAAAAATTTACGTGGGTTTTTTTCCCAAAGAAAAATGCTAAACCATTGACACAGATACGGTTTAATCTTAAAAGTCTGCGTGCCACAAATTGGATATGTGGGATATTTACTCTTCCTCTGAGCAGCAGTCATGTAAATGTATGGTTCACAGGCATACATCCAAAAGTTGGGCACCATAGGCATAACATACTTTCTTGGTTGTCATTTTATGTAGAATGTTTAATGGAAATTGCTCTGGAGGAGAAAACTAGAGTAGTCTCGAGTGTTCTCTGACATTTTGATACTTAAGTTTAGGTTTTTGGAGACACCAGAGATTTCTTGGAAGAGGCCATTGCAGAGAGATCAGTAATCTTCAGATGGTTCCACAGATAAGGCCTCTATTTGTTTTTAAGTGATTGAGTTAGTCTAAAAAGAGAGAGATAATCTTACATAAAAACATTGACTGACCATTGGACCTCTCAGTGCTTCTGGGGTTTTGCAGGTTCTGTCCAACTTCCCTGTATGCCAGTTATTAGAGGAAGCAAGAGTGACTTGAAGGATAAAACACTGCAGTGAGGTTTGGAAGACTTGTGTTTTGTTCCTGACCATGTCATCATGGTGGACAAACCTGGATGAGACCCTCAGTCTCTCTACCTTGTGTTCTTACTGGGGAAAAAAAAGGTACCTGAACCTACTTTTCTTTGTTAAGTTAGTGATGAGGGGGACTATAGAAATTGGCTATTGTTGCAGTTGTTCTTTCCCTTGACTGGATTACTCTGAAAAGCGTGCCAGGAAGCTCTCCAGAGTTGGCTCAGGATATTTTTGCCTAAATTGGCAACTTGGAGGCATACACTTCTTTTTTTTTTTTTTAAACTCTTATCCATTATATCTGAAATGAATCACAGTTGCATTCATGTTATCTTAAATCCTTCAAAGGCTATTGTTGCTTCTCAATTAAGTCACAGAATTTTCAATGATTTTTTTTTTTTTTCCCAGGATAGTTTTCTCCATTTGGGTGCTCTTAGTCACAGTATCCTCCTTTGTCTTTTTAGGCTACTGGTCAGTGAATCCTTTCCCTGAAAATACCTTAGCCAGTTTTAAGTCTGCAAGCACAAGTTGAAGACAAGACCTTCCAAAAATTCATATTGCGTGATCCTGTTTGTCCAAGTAGCATGAGTATCATTCTGTTATGAATGTTTTAGAACTGGAAGGAGGTTATAGTTACCCATTTACTGTCCTTTTAGAGCCAGGGAACTATGGTTCTGTGGTGAAACAAGATTCCTTGATTTACTAAATGTTGAAAATTGGAGACAAGCAGAAAGAGAAGGCAGGGTGGCAAGGAAGGTACAAGCAGTGACCATGTAATGATATTTCCCCAAATATTTTTCTAGTCTTCAGCAACTTGCAGTTTGGGATGTCTTGAGCCAGAAATGATGTCTTTTATCAGTAATCCTCCCTGACACCCCACCCACTCCACCCTGCCAGCAATGGGGAGATTATAATGAAATTTTAATGAGGCAAAGTTGGGAGGAAGATCAGAATGGTATACAGGAATGATTGAAATACTTTAGGGGCTACACTGTTAGAAATGGGATGAAAATCAATATTTTATAAAGCAGCTTCACATACTTTAGGAGTAATTAAAAACTGATTCTGTAAGTTAGGAGTTTGTTTCTCTCCTTAGTGGTTTCCAGGTGTTACAGTTGACTGCCAGTTGTCTCTTAGCCTTCGTTATGCTATAGATAAGTAAAGAACAAGTGGCTATTTTAAAGAGAAATTATCAGCAAAAATAGAAAAGTGTTAAATACAATTGTACAAGAGAGTGGCTGAGATCTTACTTGGAAAACTTTATGGTTCTGCTCTTCTCAGGAGAAAGACGTTTCTGTTTGCAGAGCAGGGCAGCCAGAGTGCCTGGAAGAAGCATGAGATCAGCTTGCAAAGGAAGATGAGAAGAGCTAGGCTGCTTTAGAGGATCAGCACAATAGCTGAGAGGCACAAATTTGATTGGGGGGTGGTGTCTATGTATATATACATACACCAGTACGTATACACACATATAAGTTTGTGTGTGCATATGTAGGTGTATATAGGAAGGGAAAGACAAAGGGACACAAATTAACTGTTTAAACTAGATGCCAGTGCTGCCAGAAGAACCAAAGGATATAAAATGACTGTGAATAAGTTTTAGATTTAAGAGTGTAAGGTTTCTACTTACTGGAGCAGTATGGCTTTATAGTAACCTTTAATAGGATTAGTGGGGGCAAGCAATCCAAATAGTTTAGATAGGTCTTGATCACTTTATGGTAAGAAATACATGATGCATGGCTTTTGGTAGTGAGCTTAATAGATTTGATAGTTTAAAAGGTCCCTCATTCTCTCCGAGTGCATTGGAGTGGATTTGGGCTTTGGGCATCAGTGCGGGGTTTTTTTTTCCTTCTCATGGTAACCCTTTGGAAGGGGACTGATGGATGGCAATAATCCTGGTCCCTTAGTGGGTTCTGCTTTCGTAATGTGTTCTAGATTTAGAAAAGTTTTTAAGAATGAAAACATTAGTTTTGCTATTGAAAGTCTCCAGTCATCGGGCTATTGTGGCAGAGCATATCTGCTCTATATCATTCAGTTTATTTCTAGCTTAAAAATTCTTCTTTTCTTTTTTTTTTTTTAAATTGAAACTTGCAGACATTGGTAAGTTATTCATGTCCTCTTGTACTGCCATAGTAGTTAGTAATGATGCACAGATACTTCTGGCATAGTTCATTGCTGTCACTAACAGCTTCTGTGTCTGGATATGGGGATAGGTCTTTTAAGTGGTGACACTGATGCCTTTTTTTTTTCTTTTAAGGGAAGATTATTATTGGAGAATAGTGGTGATAGATGAAATCCAATATCTCATCTCCAAGGACTGTTAGATGAACCCTCTGTAGGCAGCTTCTGATAGAAAGTGGAATAACTTATTTTTGAGCAGATTATTTGTTTCAGTGTGAGTTCAGAGATGCCCAGGTTGGCTGTCTGTGACCTGTTCAGGTCCAGCACGATTACTAACTTCGTAAGTGGCGTTTGGTTTCTAATAAACCGCTTTGCTTTGGCAGAGAAACTTTTACTGTTCTTTACACCTTGCTTTTGGCTTGAATAAGATTTACGTCTTTCTTGAGGTAGAGATGAATAGAAGTAAACGGTGGTCAATAACAGAGCTCTGTGGAGGTAATGAATTTGGAGAATGTTATGTGTATAAATAATTTTCTACTGAATTGGAACTGAACCCTAGCTCAGTAATGGTTCATGTTGAACAGGGAATGGGGTTACTGCTTTTCTGAACGCAGTATCTTTGCTGTTAATAAGAAGGATTGCCAAAATAAAACCCAAGGAAATGACAACTCAAATGGCAAACAAAGTATTTGTTAAGCAGTAAGTTTTTTGAACCAGCAATACCAGACACTTTACTACTTGACTTCAGCCAGCTAACAAAATGGATTTTGATTTGCACAGCAATTCACAGCAGTGAAGAAATGGAGTGGTTTAGGAGCAAAGGTTTTTACGAAAGGGAGTAACAGGGAGCTGAAATGACAGGCTCACCCTGAGGTATCTGGGGAAGTCGGGGCTTCCACATTTACTTTGAGATGTCAGAACATTTCAAATTGATAGATTTTGAAATTGTGGTATGTGAACAATTTTTTAAGCAAAGCAGGGGTTTGGTGGGGTTTTTTGTTTGTGTTTAAAAAAAAAACCAAACCAAAACCAACCAACCAAAACAAAACAGCAAAGTGAGATAGTAAGGGATTATTGCTTCCACAGCTGATAATGTTTGTTGTTTATCAGTGTTTTTAAATGGTTGTTCTTCTGTTTCCCCTCATCCCAGTTGAGGTTTCCCCCATCAGCTGAAGGATGGTCACTGCTACCTGTGTTTTGGGCTTGGATGCAGTTGAGTGAGTGGCAACGTCTAAGGAGGTAAAACTGGAAACGATGGTCAAGGCGGGGAGTTTGGTCTCACACCACGAGGTAAACTGCTGAGGTGGAACATGCCACCTCCTGTTCATGGGTATGGTCTGGCACAGAGCTGAGTGCTGTTGATGGGGTGGATGCAGTACCAGTGGCTGTACCTGAACAAAGTCATGTATGTAAATCCATCCTTTAGTTTTCAGTAGAACTTGCTGATTACAGTGTGGACCCACCTGTCACAGGTTACTGAAAAAAGACCAGGTGCCAATGTTCAGCTGTCAGGTCTGGCGAATAAGAATTACAGCTTGGAGTCTGCTCAGTGAGTGAGATGATAGTTGAATTCTTCAGCCTCTGAAGAGGTGAAAATAGGTGGCTTGGCACCTTGAAGCATTGCACTGAGAAATACAAAAAGGAACAACTTAGACCTCTCTGTTTTCAAGGAATTTATAACCTTTTTCATAGTCCTTTAAAAGCCATCTACCATTATAAATGTGTTGATTTTAAAAATAAATAGGCAGTAGGATGGTTGAATCTTTAGTGTTCTGGAATAAAGATACATCTTCAGTGGTTTGGCCTTTAGAATCTTTATTGACTAACCAATGTACGGATTTAATAACAACAAAATAATATTGCCCTTTAGGTCAGTGATTTGGTCCACAGCTGTTTTATTTCAGTTAATTCCCAGAATAATGATTAAATTATGGTGTTGTGGGATCTGCTCATGGTAGTGAGTTGTTGGGAGCTTTTTGGTAGTATACCAAATAACTATCTTTAACAAAACTAGCAATTCTATAGTATATATTTTTGTGACAGAGTTGTAGCATACAGTATTTTCAGACAACTCCAGTACTGCTTTTGAAAGGCTATATATATTTTGCTGGTGCACAATGTAGTTGTAATTTTGTCTCAGCTTCAGAAATGTTGTGTAATTTTCAAAGTTAATTTGAAAATGTAGTTACCGTTTTATGAAAGCAAAAAGCTATCTAGTGAAGAAAAACAAAAACATGAACGCAAAGGTTTTAATGCGTCAAAATTAAAATGCACCCTGGTTATTTTCCAGTGTTTCCAGGCTGATGAGATGGTTTTTTAAATTCAGTTTTGACATTTGAAGGGATCTTACTGAAGGTGTTCTGTGCATAGTTATGAGAGACTGTTTGTATTTCATGTGGTGTTTGGGAGAATATTTAATTTTAGGAAGAAATGTTTAAGCTTTGTTGTGGAAACATTGTAGTCTCTTTGCTTGAGGTTAATTCTAGGTCTCCCAGCATTTTATTTTCCTTTAGTATTGTTAGTGTTGAATAGCTGACTATCTTATGCAGCGTGTTTGTATCCTGTGAGCCACTTGAATGACATTATAGAACTGGACTGTAGTTTCACAATCTGACTTCACTCGCGTACCAGATCTATTGCAGGCATAATTAATGGTGTGACTATAGTCTGCTGGTTTGGGGAACTATTGTGAGTTAAATGCAACTTTTGGATGACACTGCATGTCCATGGCAAACAAAACATCCTCATATATGTGCCCCACACCCTCACTTGTACTACTTGCATTGATCAGTGTGTGCTTGCTGTGCTGTTTCTGCTTGATAAGTCAGCAGCAGATACTCTACTGCTTTTTGTTAGGTTATTTTTTTGCTGAGTTGTAAGGCTTTTTTTTGCTGAGGCTTTTAGCATGCTAAATGCCAGAGCTGGCTTAAGGGATTGGGTCTTCCCATGCAGTCTTGGGAAGAGATGGGACTCTTGCAACCAGCCGTTATTAATTTTAGGCTACCAAGAACTGCAGCTTAAATTGCTTTAACCTGGATTTGTTGTCTGCCCTGAGAATGTAACTTCTCTCCTGGTTGAGACCATTCGCCTGCTATTGTCTCCAGCAGCACTAAAGATAACAGTGGAGAGAGATACTTGAGTTTCAACCTGATGGTTGCGGTTTTTGTGTGTGTGGACTCACCTCACTGACTTTTTCCAGCTTTTGGCTCCATCAGCGGGTAGATTGGTGCCTGTGAGTGCATCCAGAAGCTATGGAAGAAAAAGCAATCATATGACAAACCTCCTTTCGTGTACTGCTGTTAGCAGTATTGCCAATTCCCCAGTCATAAGAACAAAGCTTAGAGGCTGGAATATAAGGCTAAACAAGGTTATGGGATTATTTTTTTTCCCCCTCCTGAGTTCACCTGGGTGCATCACAGTGCTTTTAAGCATGTAGTTGCAAACATTGCAATGTACAGCAAACCTGTCCATCGTGATATTAAGATGTGAAATTTGCCAGGAGCCTGCAGCGTGTAGCAGAGGAACGTGCAGGCTGGCATGGGAAGTCTTGAGCCCCTTTTGGGTGGCTGAAGATTACACTTAGAAGCTTTTTCCAAAATAATCCTGATTGATCCCTTCCATAAGACTATCCGGTGTTCAACCCAGATATTCAGTGGATCCAAGGGCACAGTCCCCAAATTCAGAGGGATATGTAAGCTGGCACCAGCTGGGGGGAAGAGCTGTGGTGTTGGTCGGATTTCCATTCACAGAAGCTGTGCATGCTCTTTCCAACAGACTGTGCTTGTCTATGTGTGCAGTGATCTGATCTGCTATTATTTGCAGGGATGGAAATCACATTTGCTTTTCTGTACTGCCAGTCCCTTTAGGGTCTTCTGTGTGCCCTGCAGTTACACTGGCAACCTGTTGCCCAGCAGTTCTTCAGTTTCAGGTTTGGAAGAGTCCTGTGAATGCCAGGTCTAGGTGAACTACCTCTAACTTCATCCTAATGCCTCCTCCGTACTTAATTCAAATTGACCTAGTCCATCTGACCTGTATAGTGTAGACATAGGTGTGAAAGTCTCCCCAGTTGCTTCACCAGTAAAGAGTGTTCAGTGAGCTTCTCTGCATTGGTGCTGACATCCCTGTATCCCTTTTTCACCTTGGTCTGCAGGAGATCCCACTGGTTTTTCTAGTTGACTTTGTGCTTTTGATGTAGTGAAGTGACTTTGCAAGGTGCTACCCAAACATTTTTAGTTCTTTATTTACTGTTTATTTTTGACCTACCATGTGTTTTATAATCTGTTCTGTTCTCATTAGGCAAGCTTTCTGTTTTTAAAAGCTGACCTCTCCCTGATGCCCTCCTTAACTTCCCTATTTAGTCATGCAGGGTGTAGGCTTTTGTTGCTGGGGTTGAGGTATTCTCTTGACTGCTTTTGTTTTCTCTTCTAACTGTGGTGAATATTTTACCCCGTCCTTTAATGCAGAATTTTGTCTGCTTTTGTTGGTTTTGGTTTTTTTTTTTGGGGGGGTGGTGGTGGTGGTTTTGTTTTTTAACAGCCTCCAAGCTGTTGCAGTCTTTTTGCTGTTTGGATTGCTCCTTTTAGGATAGTGTGTGTTTGGGTTGGTTTGTTAGTTTGTTTGGGGTTTTTTTGAGGGGGAATGGGTTGGGAGGATTACTAATTAATTCAGGTTTGTTTTTGTGTTTTTTTTTTTTTTTTTCACTTTANAAATTCATTATCCATGTGCCAAATATTTTTATGGCCTTATGTATTCAACTACAATGCTGAAACATAATTGCATTGCAGGCACAGTTACAGAGCAGCTTTCCTATCGCTATCCTGTAACTAGGTCTTGTGTAGCACTCAAAACCAAACCAAAAATGCAATCTTTTAATGTAGGTCTTAACACTAATTTCCAAGGAAGCAGTCATTGCTTGGGGGGGGGGNGTTGGAGGAAGAATCTGTACATGTCATTCTGATGAGGCGCGGGGTCCACTTTATCTCAGGAGATTTCAGTTGCTCACTTTCCTAAACTTGCAGCTGTCTTATCTCCCTGAACTGGTAGTGCGGTTGATGATACGTCTTTATTACTTGATTATGTGACTTCCGCCATAAGAAGTTCATTGGTTATCTCTCCTCCTGTAATTAAATAATTAAACGTTTGTATGTCCTTCACATACAGTGCCGTTCCCCACCTGCCTGTTGTTTGTCATTCCTGTTGGAATTTCTGAGTAAGCTGGTAGCCTCTCAGCATTATATGGTATTGGTTTGTCCTCCTTCCACCAAGCCTTGGAGATGCTTGTTACTTTGAGGGTGTCAGGTGAGGCCATTTGGGCTTCCCATGTGCTACTTCTGAAATTTCTAGCAGTAGCGTAGAAATGTTTAAGTTCCAAAACTCTTATTAGCATGCCAGTCTGGCTGACTCTTGCATGACTAATGTGCATGCCTAACAAGTTCTTCCTGTTCCCATCATGCCTAAATCCTTTCCCTCTGTATCACTGACTTCCTGTCTCAGCCTTCCTCTCAGGCCTCGCATGTGGAACTGGCAGCGTTTCACAAAATAACACCACGAAAATCCTGGATGTAAGTCTTCTGCCCAGAGACCTGAGCTTACTCTGCAGAGCATCCATCCTCTGTTTCCATACACTGCTGCTACTAGCATGGATCCCGTGGACTACTGTTTTCTTTGCTGAATCACCAAGTAGTCAATGTAGATGCCCTGTGAGGTTGCTACCTTTGCATCTGATAGGCAGTGTGCCAACTGATTGTCAGATGCTACAAATACAGCTATCAGTGTGTCTAGTAAAGTTGTCTGATACCCCTGCCTGCTCCTTCCTAGTCTTTAAGTCTGTCTGGCAGAAGGAGGATCCCTAGTTCAACAGGACCCGGGAGTATCAACTGGAGGGGAGGTTGTTTCTAAGAGATTAGCTCTGACGTGACTTATGACCACATGGGTGCTTGAGATGGCAAAAGACATGCTGAAGCATGGAACTGAAAAGAAGCAGGCAACATGAGAGCACCTTTTTCAGTGGCATTGCTAGTTATTGATTATAAAACTGCAGTGAGGTTTATACAAGGCAGTGTTTTGTGATTAATTTGTTTGGTTTTTATTTAGATTGGTTCCCTTGTAACGAAGGTATAACCCTAAACTTGTCAGTCTTAGAATATAAAAGATGCATTTTTTGGGAACAAAATGACTGTATTGTAGTCACTATTTCTGTATCTGTGTCAACTTAGTTTGGTAAGAGACAGTGAAAGAACTGATGTCCCAAATGAGTTTCCACTTAGCCCTGTATGTTGTCCCCCAGGGATGGCCAATGGCTGATATCGCTGGAAAAATACAAGAACAGGGGAAGCCTGTAACGATGCTGCTGTATCCTCTGGTAATGTCCTATACTAGAGCTAGTGTCTTTGTGTTTATTGGGTGTCTAATTGTATGAGTAGTGACAGCATGTATGGTACCTGCTCAGCAAATGATGCTTTGTCGGTTATGTTGATGTCTGAGAGTAGCTAAGGCATGTCTGCTGGGTACTAAAGATTTGGGCCTCAATTAGATACACTGGCTCTATGTATTACCCCATCATTCTATCACTAACTGCAGTGTGTCCCTCTTCCAAAGGGACCAGTGACTGGTCATCTGGCCTGGCGCTAACACACTTCTCTGTTGCCTAAATGCTAAGTGCTTTTTTTGTTCAAGGTTAGAATGGTTACAGTTACATTAGGAGCAGTTTTGTACTGTTTTGTGCTTTGCCTAATCTGCTAAAGCAGCAACGTGTCTGAAAGCTTCTCTGCTTTTTCCGGCAGTATAGGCTGGCCTAATAAAAGGAATTATCTTTCTTTAAAAATCTTACTGCTGTTCCTTTTTGTTTAAGCTGTACTGCACGCGTTTCTTCGTGTGGGGTGCAGATGTAAGCAGTCATCATCCCTGCCCTTTTTCACTGCCCCTTTTGCCTCCTCTTCTGTTTTTGAGCACGTCCCTGCCCATGCTCCTGCACAGGGAAACAGCAGAGAAACAAGCCTGGTCTAAGTTAAACTGGCAGAAAGGAAAGAGGTGTATTTTCAACCAGATCAGTTCCCCAGTCACTCATGTTTGTTCCAGAAGAAGAAAGGAGGCTATCTATCTGGGGATGGGAAGGTTGGGTGAGGCTGTTTTTATCTGAGCAACAGCTCTGGACTTCACTGTTACTCAACCATCTATGCAGTCATTTGTGATTTAAGGGGTGGAAAGACTGAGAGATCATCTAGTTCATCTCAAGTCATGATATCTCTGTATTTTATACCTATGCTGACTGACAGATGTCTGTCTTACTTAAAAACATCCAGTCTCCATAGCAGACATTACTTTCAAACCTGTGAGAGCTCCCTGATTTTGAATTATCTTTGTCAGTCTTAAAAGTGCTGTCTTTAGTATGTCTTTTCTGTGACAAAAATATAAATTCCATTTGGCTGTAATTCCAGCCCTGTATTTAGTCTGCCTTTGAACCGTTGTCTCATTGGTTAAATTACATGGCTAAGTTCTATACAAATAGTGCAATCTAGAGTGCATTGATTTAATAGTAATTCTTGTGATCCAGAAGATTAATTTATTCCAGCTGTAGAGTTAGTGAAGTCTGAATTAGAGGGCAGATTCAAATTCTGCTGAGGCTTGTTTTTTAGCTTGTCTTGCAACACTATCATGAGCTTCTTAAAACCAGTACCAAAATAATTGGATGTTTATTAAATTTTCAAAGTTATGTATTTTAAAAATATTCAAGTATACTCTAATGTATCTTGTTATTGTATAGTTCCTAGTGTTTCAAGTCTCTTGCAAGCTACTGTTACGCAGTGGACTTTTAGAATATGTAGTTTAACATGAAGAAGAATCGATGATTTTTAAAGGAATAGTTTTGAATGTTTGGCTGAATTGCAGTCTCTCCTGTCAGCTGACACCGTGGCACATAAGTTTTGTAACATATTACTGCTATAAAAAAATCCTGTGTAGTTCCAGTTTTTCTTAGGTTTCTTTAAATATTTCTCGTTCCTTTGAACTACGTTCCACTTAAGCGGAAAACGCCTGTGTGTTTATTTCTCGCAGGTTTGGCAAATTCTCAGTTATTGGCATACATTTTTTTGTTCAGCTGTTTATGTTGTGCCCCTAGGTGCTTCTGTCTCAGCACGCATCGTGCATTTGGCAACTAACAAAAAGCATTTTGAAGGTCCAAATGGATGCCTTTATGACTGTATATCTAGTGTCTTGTATGTATACAGTGTGTGAATTTAATTAACAAAGTTATTTTCCAGATCAAATTGCAGACATTTTTGCCTGCTTCTACTCATTCATCTCATATTTTTAAAGAACAATGTGTCTCACAGCTGAAGTACATTAAAACATAAGTTATGATTTGACTGTAGCAGAAGAATCCCACTTATAGCTCTAATAAAATGTTGTGCGGTTTTCACTGGTGTCTTGACTAACTGCTTCAGGTAATATTTCAGCAGAACAAAAAAACAATTTATGAAAACCAAGCATCCCCGTTGCTAATGGTCACTGGCAGTTTGGGTAAAACTGTCAAGTAATCAGAAGGAAAAATTCAGTATCTTCGTTGGCAGGGAGAACAGACTTTCTTTTAAGGTGGTATGTGTAGACTTTGAAGGTAGGAGTTGTATGTGGAGCTGCTGTCTGAAATCTATGCAAAACAATATTCTCTGGCTCTTAGTTTATAGTTAACATGCAGCAACTATTTGTGAGCGTGGAATCGCTCGCTCTCTTATGAGAATGGAAATGCTGCTGCGGCGCTAAAATTCCAGACTTTTAGTGCCTAGAACATGCTTTTTCTCTATCAACTTTCAACATTGATTTTATGCCTGAATCATCCTGCTAGTGATAGAAAGGGAAACGTTATACTAACACCTCAAAACTGGTGTTTGCTGCATTCTTGCTAGTGACTTCTAAGGAAAGAAAGAATCTAGGAGCTGGAGTTATTTTTGTCTGATTCATTTAGCATTGTCTTCACTATTTTTTTGCAGGGTAGAAGTTCTGGGGGCCTTGTGCGGCTTTCTAAAACACTTTGGATGTGGTGTTCTTAAAACATTTGGGTTTGGATATGTTTTACTTCATGGAATTTTAGGAAAGGGTTCTGCTGAATCCTTTCAAAGCATTAATTGCAAAAAAATGACTATTTGAAGGAAAATGCTTTCACTGGAAATATTTTGTCTCGATTCCAGTTTGTAAGTAGAATGATCATAAACTATGCGTGAGATCTTTGGTGGTACTAAAATTGTTTCATCTTTGACTTGAAAAGCTTCCAATCATATGTTTTTCACGTGACTCTGCTGCATCCTTTAAAATTTTTTTCTTTGACATTAGTATGTGCAGTTCTGGACTACTCGCTCCTCCGGGAGAGGAGACCGCATAGTGTTGCTGGGGGAGGATAAGTAGAGTGCCAGTCCCTTCAAGTGTTTGTTAATTTGTTAACACGGTTGTTAGTCTGACTATGCTTGAACATGGGGTACGTGGGTTTTGAGCTCGTTTTTAGATATGGGAGCAGCGTGTGGTTTGAAGTTGTTCACTTTCTTTGAAAATTGGGTGAGGAGGTGTCTTTGGCTGGGACTTACCCAGTTCAAAACACTTAAAATGTAGTCAAAGTTATTTGATGCAAACTATTTATTGGATCAAATGCAGTATTTTCCTGGTTTTTCTGTCTGTTGCTAAGAAACAGAACATAAAATCATTTAATGACTTCTGGGGTATGAGAAAGGTAGGAATAGCCAGGGAGAAAATACCAGCTTTGCTTTAATAGTTTTTGTTAACAAACCAATAGTTTCAATGTATAATCTGAAGTTCGTTTGAGTTGATTAAAAGAAGTATAATGTATGACTAATAATAAACATATTGGGAAACAAAATTATATTTCTTGGAAATATTTAAATACGTCCCATAGAAAGTCATAATCAGGTGATTGCAGACTCTGAAGTAATAATGTTAATAATTTGTAATGATGCTGAATTGATTTATTAACTTCATAAAGTCTGATTTTTCTGCTCTGGTTCATAATTGTGCAATTGGGGAAAAACAATTTGCTTAAGTAGGTCAGCGTAAATGTGAATAGTTTTATAATGTAAGTATACATATTGTTATATAATTTTATTCAATGTTAGAAATGATGGTGTCTTAGTAACCTAGAATACGTTGACACTTGTTCTTGGTTGCTTTTGACATTAGAGCAGAAGTTTATCTGAAGGTCCAGTCCTTACTCTGGGTGCATTTAATAAGCCTGTGTGTCGTCTTGAATGATTAAGCATTATTTTGATAAAAGGAGTTAAGTCTTCATGTTTGCATTCCAAAATTCAAAATCCACTTTCTCGTAACTTTTTACTGAGTTTTTTGGGAATGTGCTGAATGCTCCAGAGGTTCTAATCAAAATGAGGGTTCCAGAATTTATGAAAGCAAATAGCGACCCATTTAGGGAGAGAGGCCTCAACCTGCTCTGACTTGTAATGGGCACGTGGAATGCAGTCACTGGAGTATTACTTTATTGCCTCTCCCCCCTTTTCAAAAACTGGTCACAAAGGGAGATAGATTATGTAGAAAAAGATGTAGGGAGGACAGAAATGGAGAATGAGATGGAAGGGGTGGAGAGGGAAGCAAAGGTTAAACATACCTGAGATACAGAAATGAGCGCAACGGGCAGAAGAATGAATTTTGAAGTGTAACGAGTTCAGAGTCTGATGGAGGCAGGAATGCACGCTTAAGCTGTCAGCTCCCAGATAAACAATTGGGTTTTAAATTTGTATACACCGATGGGATTTGGCATTGAGGATAGACGAGTGCCCCACTACCTCCGTAAGGAGCTGTGTGGAGCTGGGCTCCGTGGCTGCTCCGTCCCTGCCGTTCTGATGCCGGGCTGCCAAGAGGCTGGAATCCCGTGGGCTGGAGGGCTCCCGGGCTCGGTGAGAGATGGGAGGCAGCGAGTCCAAACTCACACCTGCTTTTCATCACCTTTACCTTGAGTAGTATCAACAGCACCTGTTACTGCTGCATTTCTGTAGTGTTCATTGAATAAATTGTCATTTTCGGTCATTTATTCCCGTTCTGTAATACCTTGTCGCATCTCAAATTGTGTGAGGCTGGTAATGCTGATCAGAGGGGTGTTATGTGGTTATGGCTTTGTTACAAAACAGTGTACAGTTCAGCAATTCCTGATCTAGTGCTTAATGAGAGCCAGAATCAACTCGGCTGAGTGCAGGGCCACCCTATCTGCTTTCACACGTACGGCACTGGGCTGCTCAGATAAACCTGCTCGCCCCAAGTACCTGAGGGATGTCTGGCTTCAAGCTGCGTTGCTCCCTCTGGACCTTGTAGGCACCTTAAATGGAAAGAATATGTATAAAACAATAAGCCTTTTTAAAAATTTATTGTCTTAAGAGATTTTTTGGTGTTGAAATGGATTTTTTTGTTTGTTTGTTTTTGAGGAGTGTGTTCGTATGTTTACCTTGCTAGCCAGGGCTTGGATAGGATTAGCAGAAGTTTACAAGATAGAAGGTTAAACCGACTAGTCAGAGGTAAATATGGAAGAGCAGGGGATCATGGTGTGCATGATCACAGAAAGTACTGTGATAATACCCTGGTGAGGAGCCTTGGCATCACAATTGCTGTGCTCTAAAGAGGATGTAACTCCTTGCCCCATTTTGGTAGTTCCTTTTTACTTTGTCAGCTACTTTTATTTAAGACTAGCAGACTTGTTCTACTCGGTGTTCAGAGGAAGAGGAAAAGCTCTTTTCTTTCCCCACTGTTCCCTCACTTCCACAGTCTTCCAGAGGAACTATGAATTTTCTATTTAACTTCTTGCTTTTTTCTTCCTTACATCTACTCTCAAATCATGTCCTCCCCTCCCTCTTCTGTGTGGGTGACGGCTTCGTACCACTGTTCATCATTGCAAAGAGTATTTTAATTTTGCAATGACTAATGGTTTCCCTGTTGCATGCGTGATTCTGACAAGAAATAGTAAACATTAAGGCTGTGTTAACACTGCTGTTGCTACGGTCGGCGGCCAAGGTGCTGGAATAACCTTGTGATACTGCATTGGCTAATACTTGGGTCATACTTGGAAAGCTGTCTCCACAGCTGTATGAGCTAGAAATATTTTTAAGGTTTGATTTTTATTCTTTTTAATAAAAAAAATCTTAATTAAAATAATATAGCCACGCCTATACCCTTTCTGGCCTAACTGCATAGGATCTGTGTTGGATCCTCACTTAAACTTGATCTTAATGTCTTGGGAATACAAATGGCTTTAGTGTATAACCCTAGGGACTGATGTTCTGAAGATACTCAATTCTAGATGACTTAATTTAACTGAATGATTTAGCATCATTCCAGATGTATAAACCTGATATCTGCTGACTGAGATATAAAATGGCTTGGTGATCTTGAGTTTGTGGTGGACAAGAACTGCAGTTGGAACACAGTTGAAGCATTGTAATTTGAAGCAGTATGAGCTGATTAACTGGTATTTCCTCTTGGTTAGTGTATGCACGCTCCGCTGTGCGTCTGTGCAGACACCACGACAGCTCAGTCCCTCATACGAACTCAATTTATACCCAGTTGAGGTTGTCATTATGGGAATTTAGGGAAGAAACATTCAATTTTAGAGGACAATTCAAGTGTCACCCTAAAACAAGATATATAGACTTACAGATGCATCAGTAACCCTGAGCAATGAAGCGAGTAATTAGATGACCTGTATGGAAGGTGCCATCCTGAGGAATTCCCAGGTGCCCTGTGACCTGTGGTGCTGCAGACAAGTGCTCTGACATTGCTGCCCGTACCGCCCCAAGGAGTTATCTCTATGGAGGGTGGTACGATTTTGAAGGTCATTTCTTGAAAGTGCAGTGGTGGTGTGCTGCAAGTCCTTACGTTCGGTATCAAACACGCTTGTGGGCAGGCAGCATTAAAAACTGTCTTGAGTATAGAGGGGGGTAAAACTAGTTTTGTCCCAATCTGTGATACTCTGTTTGTGTAGAATGTAACTTTTACTGTCGATTTTGTTTTTCTGAGGAACTGTAAATATTCAAATCTTTTTTTAGCAGTGCTAAGTAAGCCTACATAACCAACTTGTGTGATTTCTGAGTAGTTCTGGATTTTGTTGCATGTAAATATTTATTTTAGTGAAGTGAACAGCGAATTTAGGAACATATGTCATAGAAACTCGATTTGTTTCATGAAATTGATGGATAGTCTTGTGAGAATTGGAGAAGGTGCAAAAGAACGACTTTGTAAATACAGAGTAGTGTCTGACCGAGCGTCCAGCCTGGGCATACCTAATATTCCTTGTCGTTTCCTCCCCCCCCCTTGTAAGTGGTTACTTTTAACTTCTCTTTTCTGGAATGCTGCCCATATCGCCTCAGCTCGTCTAATACAGTATACGAGAACAGCAGCCCTGGTCCTGCAGCTGAATGAACAGCCACATCATCTGGCTGTGTTTGTGAATCTATGCCCATTTTTACATGACTTTTAATTAATTAAGGTGTTGTAGGTTCACTTTAGAAAATGACCTACCAGTAAGCAGTTCTCTTATTTTTAACCCTGATTATGCTGTTGTTTAAACTAGATTTTCTTAAAATAGTAGCTGCTTTCTGACCTTCCTTAAGATTAGCTGCTTAGCTAAGCAGAACTTGCTAACAAATTCACACCTAGCAGCTCAGGTTTTGATTGTGAGGCTGATCTCTCTAGGACACATAAGGATTTCAGGAAAACCACCAAATATGCTCAGTCTGTTACGTGGCTAAAGAAAGAAATCTCTAAATGTTTCTGAAATTCAGTAGTTGCAAGAGTTGCTCATTTGATCATTTTACTCCTGAGAATGAGTGAAAGAATATGCTGTGCCCTCAGAAGTATTTAATAACTTTTTCAGTATTTATATACTATTTTAAATGAAAAAAAAAATTGCAGATCTTGCTTCTAGCTTCTGAAGCTGGTAGATTGTGGTGACTTCTCTTTGGATCATCATGCATTGGCAGTGAGGGACCTTCTTCATTGACTAAATGGGTTGAAGAGGTAGTGCAGCATGGACTGTCCTTAAGAATCTCAGATGTCTTCCACAAGCAAGAAGAATGTTATCACAGAATAAATTTACTCCTCGTCAGGGAAATCTGTGGGGTTTTTTTGACGTGCTCTGGTCTTTATGAATTTTGCTAGATAAAGTCATTCTCCTAGTAAGCTGGGGTTTTTTGTGTATATGTGTGTAATTGGACACAGGCAGGGTAATGGATTTCAGACACTCTACTCAGTACCTAATTCTTTTTCCGATTGTGTAAAAGTTGCCGAGCAAGTAGTGCTTTTTTTAACTCATGTCAAAATATGTGTTAAGTGGCACTGTAGTGGAAAAACTGGCTTTTTGTTTGCATCTAGGCTAACTAGACTGAAGGAGAAACTAAAGTCTTTAAGGTGAGCTAATTCTAGGAAAAGAGTTGTATTTACCCTTCCCCCAAAAGGCTCTTTTTATTGGCTTTCAGAATAGGAAAAATATCATCCATGGGCTTCTCTAAATTTTCCCCTCAGAGCCCACTTTGAAGTTGTAGATAAGTTGCTGAAGAAACTGGCTTTATTCTTGATCCAGCAAGTGCATATGCACTCAAGTAAACGTTGAACAGCATCTTGAACCTCGCTGAAGCTACTCAGTCTTACGTTCTTTGAAGCAATAAATAAATTAATGTTTTCTGATCTTTAGAATATGGGTAATGTAACATGTCTCTTTTTCTCTACTTACTTCTGTAATAGTGTCACATAGAAGGAAACGTGCAGAAGTGTAAGATTGATGTGTTTTTTCTCAGATGTTTTTTTTTCCGATCCTGGAGGTTTCTAATGACAATTGTCTCTCCCACAATTTAACAGATAGTTTCGGGTGTGAATTGTCCCTTTGTTCTCTTACATTGCATCATACAAAATCAGAAAACGAGTCTGCAGTAAACATCAGGAGGCCGTTTGGTCTTGTCTCTTGTTAAAGGGCAGAGTCAAATATATTTACAGCGTTCCTGACACTGGCCTGGTTTTGGAGGCCTTTGAGGATGCGCTGATGATGGCAGCTGTACGTCCTCCCAGGCAGTCAGTCCCAGCGTTCATGTTTCTTGCCATTAGGATTTTTTAAATTGAACATTTTACGGTTTGGGTTTCTCAGCATCTTCTGTTGCCAGATGTTCCCCTAAGTCTCTGAGTTAAGTAGCTGGCCAGCAATTTCCTCGTCTTTCTCTTTCTTCTCATAAATGAGAGTTTTTCCTTTATACTCATTAATATTCATGAGTCGTGTTGCAAATTCGTTGTCTTCATTGTGCCTCTTTTTCTTGTGTTTTTCTGGTTTTCTGTCTTTTTTTCAATAACCTGATTTATTTCCAAGTGAATCTATTATTGTGATTGTTGGTCTTTTTTGCACTTCTGCCCATTTCCTTTGAGGAAATTTCCTTTCCTGTGAGGAGCTACTGACTTTTTCTTCTTTTTCCTGCTTCTCTTGTCTTCCAGAAAGTCTTATGTATTAATTGCCTACATTTAGCAAATTCTGTTTTTATGAATTCGGGGGTGTGGGCGAGGGTGTTGTTTCCATTCTCCCTTACTCCCCTTTTGGAGGTTCATGAACCTCTTGCCTTGACTTTCTTGTGTCTTCCCAGATTTTTTCCAGAATATATCTGGTAAGCTAAAATGTCCTCGCACCACGGTGCGTTCTTGTATGACTGTTGCAGAAAGGCACTCATTAGATTTTGTTGTTGATGTTGACCACCTCCGTAATATCATGCATCAGGTTTCCCCTTTCATCACAAACTAGATACTTTCGACATATCTGCCCCCCTCCTGTGCCTCGGAGCCTATGTACAGATGCCCTTGATAAAGCTATCAGCGTACACGTTCCCGCCTCCTCCATTACTAAGCTGTATTCTCTGATATTGAGTAATGTGCATTAGCTCACTGGATTGTGACATCTGGAAATGCCACAGCCTGGAGTATAACAAAGTTTAGAGCGCATCAGTTAGCAGGGAGGCTGCTCTCGGTGATTCTGAATAAGGCTGGCACTGCTTCTGCGCGGGATCGCAGCGTACTCTTCTAATGATAAACTTTAATTTCTCTTTCTCCAGATGCTTCTAATTTGAAACAGTATTACATCAGGGCTAAGCATTATTCAAAGGTGTAGCATGATCCCAAATAAGGTAGAGTAAGCTGTACGTTAAAACATATAAATGTTAAAATTTCTAGAATTTAGGAACAATAGCTTGTTCGCTTGTGTAAAACAAAAAGGAAAGCACTGCCACTGCAACTTTGCTTGTTTAGAGTACTTTCTGGGCGTGTTGTAGCTTAGAAATCCTGGGAGCTGAAGTGGAAGCACCCTGGTCTTACAAAGGGATGAGTGTGCTGACTTTTCAAAGTGTCTGATCCTACAGCCCTGGGTGTCAAGTAACATTGGGGCTGTAGAGACTTTCTTCCCTTCTCTGGTATAAAAGATGGTAGGTTAAATAAATAACGATAATTAGAATGTCTGTCTAAATATTGTTTTACCTCTCAGTTAATCAAATTTAATCCTTCTCACTTAAAAGTCCTACAGGTTTGGTTTTTATTACTTTGAAGGCTTCAAGTGAAACCAAAGAAGTTCTCACTGATCTTTTGTAAAAGTAGGGAAATATTCTTGTCCTGTTACCTTTCCTTTCCTCCATTCTTCCCACCTTCCTCCCCTTTCTTTTCCTCCCTATCCATAACAAGGAAGAGAAACTTTTCACGCTGCCTCTTATACCAGAAAAAGACCAATATATTCACACTTCTTGCCGCTTTCCCCACAGCCCAACTTAAAGAATCCCTTCACTTTTTTTATTAAATGTACTGGCAAATGAAAGGCAGCTTGTATCCAGTGCTGCTTTATATTAAAAGAGGATATTTTTAACAGTGCTTTCTACATGATGTCAGTGTAAGTTATTGGCGTGCTGACTCTTACTGTGGTAGCTGACTGATCACTAAAATAGCTTGCGCACTCTTGCTTTCAATCTAAACATTTTCAGTAACATATAGCAAGCAGGTCAGTAATTGGTTTAGGTGATTCTGATTGTAAAACATTCATAAGATATATGCTTAGCGCATGGCTAAGCATGTTGTATAAGAGACTATTTTGATATTTTCTTTCAATGTTTATATAGGTTTATACCTCCTGACCTTCACGTGAAGTGCTCCAATTCTCTAGAAGTTGTAACAGATTAATGTTCAGGTGAAGTACAGGGCTGTCCCAGTTTCTTCATTAATGAAAAAGTGTAATAGTATCTGAAGTGACACACGGGGCAGAACTCTGATCGGGTGACCCATGCTCCGGTGCTTCTGCCACACATTTTCTGGCGAGCCTTTAAGGTCAGTGTTTAGGGTGTTGGATACAGTATTTCAGTAGTCTGTCAAGGAGAAAGACTATGTATGTATGCCCCTTTTGATGACAGCAATTATATATGAGGAAGCAGTTTAAACTCTTACTGTGTTGAAACTGTCTCTTTAATTCAGTTTTGCAACTGAAAGTAGGGAAGAACAATATATATGATCAGCTGGTTTTCGTGGAGTAGTGCCTGACAACCTCTATAGCAACTAACTGAAACAGTTGCCAGCTATTTAGATTAGAGCTGGGTAAGACTTTTCAATAAATAGTAAACTAGTCAATGGCTGGATGGAAAGTTTATAGTCCTCAGGTTCCTTGTGAATTTGCTGTGGCACCTGTAAATAGTTTTAGATGGAAATATTTTTTCAGTGTCTGGCTCACAAACAAAAAAACAATCACAAAATACAGACCCTTATGAAAGAATACTGATTAAGTTATTTACAGATGCTTCTACGGGTCTGGATTTTGTCCCTTCTTCTGCTTCCGTAAGGTTTGAAATATCTTCCACCAGCTTTCAGCTACTGAGTATTCGGGGTGCTCTGCATCACTCCTGTTGTTAACACTGTCAGCAGGGTATATCAGAGGTTCCCGGCACCATGATGAGAAGCTGGATAAGTCATCAGACGAGTAAATTTCCAAGTCTCTTGGTTCAAGAGGGCTCACTCCCAAGCTTGGAGCTGTTTTGGTTTTTAATAAGATGCTTCACCCTAAATTGAGTAAGAGAACTGCTTGAAGCTGATTACTAGAGCCCTCCCAGGGAAGAGCAGCATCTGGTTTGGTGAATGTTTTTTAAAAAAAACAAACAAGCAACAACAACAACAACAACAAAACAGCTTTTTTACTAGATCGAGAGGGAACCAGAGTCAGAAAGGTGAGCTCACACCACTCCAGTACGCTCTCCCACTCTTGTGGGATATGTGGGTTCAGGCAAAACTTCTTTAGGCAAAAAGAGGACTCAGATCTCCAGCATGCAGTGCAGACTCTTGTTGCACATAATTGGATAAAAGGGACTCCTAGCATCACATCTGCCACCTCTTCTGCTTTTTTACTGAAGATTTTCTCTTCTGTTACTCTGTTCTGTTTTCTTTCAAGTGGTTGGAGGTGCAAATTATCATTTTAGGTCTAATATTGTGTTGCTGAAAAAAATGCCCCTTTTTATTCTAAGAAAAACAGATAGATGAAAATAAGGATTTTCTTTTTTTTTTTTTAGTTGAAAAATGTATGTATTTACTTAGCTGTTCTTGACATCGATATCTGTGGAGTTTGGCACATAACTGCAAATCTAGGATCTGAGGCTATGTTAGATGGCAAGTTTATTTGTGGGTTATTACTGGTTTTAAAACACAAGAAAAGCATTGCAGATTTGGAGAAAATAGGCAAACAGCTGAAACCAAGGATGCCAATAAAAAGTGAAAGAACATCACTAGAAATAAACAAATTCTTTCCTCTGCATAGCTTGTCTAGGTTCTATGAGCAGGTTTCCCATTGTCTTTGTTTAGTGTAAGACTAGAAATGCTCTGTAAGTTTTTGAATGGCAGAAGTGGACTTTATATTGGGCTGTGAGACTTAATCCTAAAATGTAGCAGTCAGTGTTTCTAGTTCAGAGGTGGAAGCATTAACGCGGGTGTGAGACCCTGCTCTGTAATTCTACGTACAGTTCTGGACACTGATGTTAAAAAAGGTGAATTTAAACTGCAAAAAGGTGTATAGAAGAGCTGTGATGGTTAGAATGGAGAGATCCCTTTTGAGAGGAAACTGAGTGAACACAACCCATTTAGCTCAGCTAAGTGAAGTCTGAAGAGGCATATGAATTCTTTCTATAAATATTTTGGGGAATAATAACCAGGAAGGGAAGAGATCTATTTAAACTAAAGGACAATGTTGGCACAAGAATAGCTAGGTCCAAGCTGACTGCAAAAACATTTCAGCAGGAAATCAGAATGTTTCCAGAGGTTCTGAACTTCAGTGAGGTTGCCTCAAAGGCAACCTTCTAATTTTTCATTTGGGGGTTTTTGTCCCAATTATTCCCAGTAATTTTTAAGATGCAGAACGTGGCTTATTTATGAGGAGAATCATATAATTATTCCTTAAGATAGGAGGAGTCCTGAAGGTCCCTTTCAGCCTTATTTCTCCAGTCTGAAGAGCTAGAATCCTCTTGGGTCACTGACTGCTCTGAACCTTTGGTCCATATTAGACTTTCAAGATTCTGTGATGGTAATTAAGAAAAGTAATTCTGTTCATTAGGCTTATATCTTCTGTGTAGACATGCTGATACCTTTAGTGGCTCCTGGGGAACAAGGAGGCAAGTGCTGGGGAGCACAGAAGTTGGAAAAACATCTTTAGTCAGATTTTGTGATGTATAGCTACAAGCGGTGGTTCATTTACCCCATGGACAGAGGTTTAAATTTAGTCCTATTGGTATGTTTATAGTACTACTACCACTAGTACAAAAATATACGTATGCAGCCTTTACTTTTTCTGTTGGTACTCATTGACAAGGACCTTCAAAGCATATGCAAATGTTTCAGTAATCTATTTGACATTCAGTGATAGTATCTGGATGTTTTCTTCTATTGTCCTTTTAAAGTACAGTGACAATGCATCCTAAAAGGAATTCCATTTTTACAGGAAAGTAAATGCGTATATGTTTCCCTGAATTATAGCCCTCCACTAAGTGTATTACAGCTAATAAATCTCATAATCCAAAGATAAAGGTCAAGAGAATAATCCTAAAGTCCGTTTTGAATCTTATTCAAGCTTGTTTCTGTGCAAGGGGAAAGAGACTGTCTTCAGTGCCATTGCGATCTAATAATTTTGTTGATACCATTTAGGGGAACTGGGATACCTTTCTTGAAAATGCTGGTAAAATGCCACTTGTTGGTCTGAATGGAGAATAGTGCAATGACCTGCATTGCACTAAATGTTAGGCAATAGTCCCTTCTGGCTTTATGCTCTTCAGTTTTTGGGGTTTTTTTGTTGTTTTTCTTTTTAAGTTGTTTGGTTAAAAAAAAAAAGGGGGGTGGGGGATGGCAAAAAAGAAATAAACGGAAACCCAAATCCAAAAGAAAGTATGACTTCAGCTTCCTTTTCTATTCATCATCATTGAAAGAAGGGAACTTGTCCAGTTTAGTCAAATAAGGAGGAAGTTGCTCTACCAGCAGGCAGTAACAACGGGTTTGGGAAAGTTATGAGGGGACGGGATGCTGCTGCATTGGTGCTGTGGAGGCAGAGGCACATCCCTTTCTGCCATCACAAGGTGGATATCTTGTGCCACACCAGACAAATCATATGTTAGGCTTCTTGATCTTCATAGCAGTGACTATGGACTATATAGCTGTTTCCTACAGTGTCCTTGCTATGAAGAAGAACAAGATGAATTCAGCATGGTGGTTTGTACGTGGTTATAATGCTGAGGAGCAGTGCCTGATCAAATAGCTTTGGAGAGAAATCAGTTGCGCATCCTTAAATGTGTGTGTGGTGGTTGCAGGTGCTCTAAATGTCAGAGATGAACCTTGCTTCAGTCAGCTTTAGTGCAGCGTGGCTGTAGTCTTCATATCAAGAATTTCTTTATGCCTGAAGGGCCTATGGCTTTCCACAAAACTTAACACCAGATTTACTTCAGGATTTAAGGGGTAGGTGCTCTGCGGTTGGGAGGGGATGGGGTTGCTTGTTCTGCAGACACGTGAACCTATTTGTGATCAAGAATACTCTGTGTTAAGTTGTTTAACTGAAATGCCTTTTTTTTTTTTTAATAAGCCTAACAGTAAGGGAAAGTGCACTCTTGTTTATGTAATCCACTTCGATTTGTCTCCTTTTTGGAAAAAGAGTAAATTTTATTTGCTTTTCTTTTCTATACGTCCCTGTTCATCTCAGGATTAGAAATCTTTGTTAGAGTTGAGAGGACTGGGTACCCAGGAGCCATGTGCACTCCCTTGAGAAATTCAGGTTTGTGTAGTTTTCTGTTGCTTGTGTATTGCTGCAATGCTCTAGAACCGCAAGGAAAACTTTGGTCCCAGAAAGTTATATGTTTTTTCTCTTTCTTGTTAATTCATATAATTGGGACATGTTCGGCTTACTAGAGATTTTGCTCCACTCCTGGTCATTTTTGAGATTTTTAAATACTAACTTGGGATTCATGGACAAAATATTCTTTCCTCAGACGGTTCTTTAAATTTGCAGAGTGTTCCTAAATTTTCTTGTCTTCCAAGGATTTCTGGTAGTTTCTTGCCAGCAGTGTTAAGGACTAAAGTATTGGTGTTCAGGTGGAGGGGTAGTTAGTGTGATGGGTTATTTTTCCCTTCTGTAAAGGGTTCCTTATATACAGATGTCTAAGGTGAGGCTTTTCCCATTCACAGGAGAAGGCTGATGGGTAACAGTGAGGGACGGCAAGCACATCATATCTGTTACCAAGCAGTTTTGTTCTGTCCATTAACTACTCTAGTAATCTTATTTTCTATTATATCACATGAGCAACATATCTAGAACAGGCAAAAGAATTGCAAAGGACATTTCTAAATACTATGGCCTGCTCAGATACAGTTATTTTAGAGATTTGGCCCCTCATTGCCCGAAATGGAAGGGCACTGTTGCTGATATTTCACACGGACTGTCAATATTGCTTCTGTGATCATGTCTTTTTTTCTTCCCTAAAACAGCCCACTGTTTGTAACGTGGAAGATTGGTCGAGATAAACGATTGCGTGGATGCATAGGTACTTTTTCCGCCATGAACCTGCATTCAGGACTCAGGGAGTACACACTTACTAGGTAAGATTTTGTTTTCTGTAGCCTTGACTTACATATTTAAATAGCCTACTGAGGAGATGATAGGCGTGCTTTGGTTTGTTTTGGGTTGTTTTTGCTACGTCACCGTACTGATCAATGAAAACTTGTATCTCCTTTTGATGCTAAGCGTATTGCCTGGTTATTTGACTACTGGTGTCAGGAGGCTATGGTTTCAGTTAAAAACCATGGCTTGAGCCTTTTTTCTTTTTGTTGGTCTGGAAAACTACTCTCTAGTAGCTTATTGTAACTGACTATTATAGTATTTTTTCCAGTGTTCAGACAAATTTTAACCTTAATAGTTAATGTCAGGGCAGAAGACCAGAAAGTCAGATTTGGGGATTATCCTATTCACACTTCTAAAACAGCAGGTATTCTCACCTCTTCTCCATCAGGTGCTTCCAATCAGCTGCAGTTAATTTAATGCTACAAATTTCCATTACATGTTACTCTTCAGATACATCCCAGCCCCTGAGTGGGAAGCTTCTGGATGAGGGAGGTAAGTGATGATAATCCTTCACTCCCTGGCAGCATAATCCTTCATTTTTTGATCTACACCTAAATTCATTCACCTTAATATTGTTCCATTTCCTTTGCATAGAGTGAAAACTAATAAGTTTATCACTAGAGCTAGTAGCAAGCTTTCTACTTGTTTTTTCTAAGAGTTTTCTAAAGTTTATTTTCTAAAGAATCAATGGAATTTTGTTCAACTCTGTTACAATAGACTGTTTATAGTGCTTTAAAATAGAAACTACATTCTAGCATGTGTAGACCTCTAAAATTGTCATCACTTAAAATAATTGGTGCCTCCAGATCACTTTAGATTTGAGGCTTTCCTCCATTGCAGGATCTTCCTTTTTGCTGTTAAAATGCCTTGTCCATCCCAGTGTTGAGTAATATTAAAACAGGACATGGTCTTTCTTACATGTCTAGTTTGTTGCAAGCTGAAGTTCATTTCATGCTTCTCTCTGCTCAGCTTGAAGAAATCAACTGCTCATCTCCTGGAGTCCTTATAAACTTATGAAAGACCTAGTTACCTTTATTGTGTTGGTTTTATTTGTTATGTGGTCTGAATGTTTCTGGTTGTGTCCTTTAAAACCTCAGCAATCAAAATGGTCAATGAGAACAAGCTTATAATAAATTTCAAAGCAATTTCTCTGTTGAAGGCTAAAAGCCTTAAAATCTTAACCATTAGTGAGCCAGACTGGAGGAAAAACCACTTGTCCCCTGCACTGGAGAGCGTTTCATTTAAGTGTACACTTTACAGCACCTGATCAAGAACGATGAGCTTGTACAGAAAATTACCCCCTAAGACTACGAAGAAGGTGATAGTGAAAAAAGTAGTCTTTGCTCATAGATTTTTCCTTTCTCACAAATCAAATAGTGCTGTAATCTTGCATGCATTTAGAAACTCTTATAAGATTCCTATCACTACATTCTAACTCTGAAAGCTGAAGTCAAAATATACGAAAAGTGATGCAAATTAAAGGGAACTGAAATATTTTCAGTGCAGTATTTAAATGATGGCCACATGCTGTGGAAGTTTATACTAGGCTGTTCAGAGGGTAGAGGATAGTTTAGTAATTTTCAAGATATAAGAGAAGTGGAACTATATACCAACCAATTTTTCAAAAACCTTTGTGGATCATCAGTTGGTTTTTCTTAAAAAATATTTAGTGGCATATTGGATTGTATTACCTTTTATGGGGAACCTATATGTCTATGCCACCAAAAATGAATGTTTTCTGGGTTTTGTTTTTTGGTTGTTTTTTTTTTTTTAAAAAAAAAACACAAACCAAAAACCCCCCAACCTTCAGATATGACCACTGAAATGTAACGTTCATATGTGAATGTACAAAAAAGTTGTTCCTTTCTGCCAGCCATTAATTAAAAAAAGAGAGAGAGGGTTACCTGTGATCGGTTTCCTTCATGGTGTTAGTCTTTTCAACTACAGAGCTTCCAGAGGGAGAGCATTTGAAGAATAAAAGCAACACCTTTGAAGTGTCTATGAACTTTCAGAGTCTGGAGCTCCACAGGCCTCCCTAGGAGGGATCAGAAACTAGGACATCATAGCTTGATCCAGCAGTATGTGGGCAATAGTCTCCTGCAGAAGATAAGACAATTCCTGAAAGAGGAAAAAAAAACACTTCAGGGAAGTCAAAAATTAATCAACAAAGTAGGTAGAATGAGAATGGACTCTCCACTTCAGACAGTGGAACTTGACCAAAATTTTCAGTTAAGGATACAGGCAGATATTCTGACTTCATTTTACGTTGACACTGGGAGGCACTTTTCTTCAGTTATCCTGAAGATACAGCATGGATAAACAGAACCATGTTGTTTGTGTAGTTCGTTCTTATCTTTTTCAGCACCTTCTGTGGAATTGTGGCCCAACTTTCAGTGAGTAAAATGGTACAGAAGAACAACTGTTCTTAAATGCCGTGGTGCTTGGCCTCAGTTTCCTTCACATGTGATTTTATTGCAAATATGCTAAGTAGTGCTTAGGAACACAATAAATCAAATTTTCCTTAATTCTAGTAGTGATCTCTAGTTGTACATTGTATACAATGTGTAGTATATGCATTTCTATCTGCATACAATACTGTCATTTCTTTGAAATAGCATAATGATAGTTCATCTAGGAAGCGGAAAGTGAACAATTTCTTTCTTGGGACACCCACACCCCCCAACTTAAAAGCCACCTTTTTGGGGTCTATAAACAAAAATGGTGATGGTGTGTGACCAAGTGAGTTTCTCTTCCCCATTTTGAGCTGTGTAGGTTGTTACGCTGGTATTGCCAGTATGTTCTAAACAGGAAATGTATGTAGAATGATTCATCATTAATTGGATGCATCTGCCTAAGTCGTGAGGAGGGATGAGAATACCCATGGTTAAAAATGCTAGTACTGTATTCCTAATAAAATCTACATGTTAGAATTCAATTTCCTCTGCAGTTATATCAGTGAGACACGGTAGAAAAAAAGCGTATTACTAAAATCATCTGCAGAACTTTATGAAAAGATAGATTCAGATTTAGTGATTTTTATATAATTTTACTAGGAGGTTAGTTGGCCAAAAATCTAACCTTGTCCAAAATGTTTTACAGTATTGAATATTGTATATTAGGATGCAAGAAGTTTATCATGGGCAAAACAGTCCTTTAGACTGAATGTGTTAATTGAATATCCCACCTGAATGTGTAAACATAAACCAATCCAGATTATGAAAAATACCTTGTGTTTTACAGCTCCTTCAAGAAAATACACTGAGCTTGGAAGCAGGTTACCACAGAATTTCATAACAGGTTGATAAATTACTTTTTCATGTATTATGTTCAGCAGTAAGACTTAGGTATTGGCATTGAAGTTTTAAACTCCTGTTCTCTTACACTTGAGATACTGAATGAAATTGTTTAATTTATTCCTTTTAGTTTAGTTTTTCTATGCATTTCATATAATTTGAAGTCATATTTTATGCCTACTGGATATAACAAGCATGGGTGTATAAATTAAGTTTTAACCCTGTGTTGGTTTATTCTGTTGAGGCTAGAATATGTATCTGGGGAGGGAAATAGTAGAGAAGAGGCAGATAAAGGGAGATGTTATATGACAGAGCCTTCTGTTGGAGAAGAAAGCAGTGTGAAGAAAAATTGGAGAACTCCAAGCCTTAATGGATTAGCATAAAGGCTGAAAACTGGATTTAAATTTTAAAATAATGTGACCCACCCTCCTTAACTAGCATAGGCCTGTCTCTACTGACTATGTGATGTAATTGGTCTTTTTGTTGTGTGTTCTGCTTACTACTCCACCTGAGAGAAATATGACTGCTGCCAGACATTCAGCCTAGATGTGGTTGATCAAGAAAACAAAGAGGGAAGCTTGGCATGAGAAGCACAAGATTGAAGGAAATGAAACCTGCAGTCCAACTTTCTCATAACTGAATTTGGGTGTAGATTCCATATGAGGATTTGGCTATCGCTGGCATCGACTACTGCTCTGTATTTGTCAGCAGTTTCAAGAGTCTTAGTCCTTGTTGCTGCCATATTGCGTGCCTGCTCTCTGTGAAAAACATTGACCCTTTCCTCCTGTTCCACGCAGTAAAGGTAACCGTCCAGCTGCAAGACTACGCTATGGCAAACTTATTTAAGGGCTAACATTGAAAAATACTGAATGACTGATCACATTAATATTGATGTTGGCCTTATTTGCTAAAGACTAGAGGCAAATATTTGTGCAGACAGGGCAGCTTCTCTCTTGTCTTTAGCTGAGGTTACTACTCTGTTTAATTCCTGCTTCTTTTTACTAATCATAGACTTGTTCAGCCTTCCCTGTAATCAGCCCCTACAACTCAGTGCTAACTTCCCAACGCCTTTGCTATCAGGCAGCATCGCTATGGGTGTAGTTATTGCCGTTGATCCAGGGCAGAGCGTACTTGTGTATCTGACTGCAATTTATGAACTGCAGAGTTGGGGGAATTATGTATGTTTTTGACGTATGTTGTGACCTTCACTGTACACAGAAGTCATAGTCTGAATTAATTCCTGCAAATAGCATTTCGTGTAATATTTCAGAGCACATTGTTGCTTCTGTGTTGCCCGCTGATAATACTTTGCAGGCTGTCTTATTTTGTGGCTTTGATTTATAGTGGACCACTGCTGAAAGTCAGCTTTTCTATTCTATTACTGCTCTGCGTCTGGTGGCCACCAATGAAAAATGCCTGATCATTGTGAGATGAAGCTTTACACTACCACTTTCAAAATTAAACTCTGCAGAGAGCAGTGTACACTCTTGACAGCCTGAACTCACTAGTGTGATGCTATTCTTTTATGTTTAACGTGGTCTTTAAAGGCAGGAAGAATCATGTTGTGTCCTTCTCATTTGTACGCTTCTATGAAAAGCAGGCATCTGCTGGTTGCCTCAGAGTTTTCAAGGTCATCTTATTGAGGCAGAGGGCAAAGATTTTGCCCCTACTAAAGGATGACCAGCAACAGAAGGAGGATCTCAAAGTGAGAATAGGTGCTTGGAGAGATCTGTGGTGACATGGTTCTGTGTGGATGGACAACCAGAGTGTCCCATTGGGCATGTGAGAAGCCAGTGGCAATAGCCATCTGGAATGTGTAACTCAGTACTCCCACTTACCCCTTGTGACCCCAGTTAGTTAAGTTTTTAGTGGGAGTTCAACTTAGAAAATCCACTAAGTTTTAATAATAGAAATGCCATACGTGCTGTCAAAGCTTTTTGAGCCAATAAGACTGCAGGTGGCTGGGGCTCCTCAGGCGCTCACAGCACGTGGCTTTCACTTACGCCAGCATATCCCTTCACTGAGCAACAGGGTTCTGTCCTAGAGAGTGCAGTCGAGTGATTCCAGAGCATCCTACGTTCCTGAGGAGGTAGGAAGTAGGCTATAAAGCTGACATAAAAAGGCGTACTGAGTGTTTTTCCCTCAGCCTGAGGGGGGGTCTATCTGGCCCCAAGGAAGGTTCAAGGATGCTGAAGAAGTTGCAGGACTGATTCTCTGCTAATTTGTGCCATGGGCCCTATTGAAAGATTGGTAGTTGAGGATGTTGCCATGTCATGGACATCTTCCAGCGACCGGTATAGGGCAGATCCTGCTCATCATGTAGTCAGCAGCAGAAAGGGTGGTTAGGTGATTCTCATCCCTTTGTAGCAATCTCCAGTCACTAAAACTCCTTAGTGAAAGAAAGAGGTGTCTGAGCTAAAGCCGTGTTTGAAAGAGATTTGGAAATCCACGAGCACTATAACCTTGTAGCGTTACTGGTCTGAAGGGAGGAGGAGTAGCTGTTCCAGAGAAGGTGGGAACGGAGCCGACCAAACAACAGGCCCTATCAAGGCAATAGATGAATTTAAACCAATTTTTACTAGACTTATTTTTAAAACATATTCTATCATGACTCAGAGATGGAGTGCAAGAGCTAAAGCTACAACATCTTTAAGGTTTTTTGTTGTGTGGCCACAGGATTTGTGAGCTGCCTCAGCTGCCAAAATACAGAATAGTTGAGATGCTCCTGTTTGATTCAGTGGTTTTCCTCTTCTGTAAATTGTGGGTCTGCTGTTGCTCTCTGCTGCCCTGCGCTGCACCTGATTTACCTTTGTCTATAAATCATTTGCAAAGGTCACTGCAATTTTCAGTTTTGCTAACAGGCTTAAATGAGTTCTGGTTTTTAGTCCTCAACAGTTGTCATATCCGGGCCACGTGCTGGTTCTCTCCCCCCAAACAGAGTGCAGTGCAGGAAAGGGCTCGGGTGGGGAATTCTATCGCAAATGAGTGCATTTCAATTAAAATCAGTAATAGGGGGCAGAAGTGTTCAAAGTGATTTCTGTCAAGCACAGTTAGACATCATATTTATTAGAAAATGCATCCTTTAAGTTTTCTCAAATTGGTGAGTAAAAGCAATTTAATCAGGTTGTTGTAGTTTATAAGTGAGGTGTATAGAGAGATGTAATCTCTTTCGTTGGGCTGATGCAGTCACATAAAATTAGATAAGCTTTTAGCATACAAGCCTTTCTGTAAATTGTTAGGAAAACCTTTTTTAAGAAGGCAAGTTAATCTTAAATGCAATAGAAGCCTGTCCAAGTGTTGATTATTTTAATTTTTTTTTTGTAATTTTGGTTTGTTCTTTAATTTACATTTCTGTTCACTTCTCCTGATTATCTTTTTGAAGTTATAACTTTACATGTGAGATGTACAGGGTTTCCATTGGTGTTCTGGACAATTAATTACAGTGTTAGTAAAGATAAGGTACATTGTGTTAATGTTAATATTTTATTATAATCTTTCTAGGAATTGCCACTGACTTAATAGAATTGTCTTAAACTCTAAGTCAGAACTGGGCCAAGGTATATTAAGACAGTTCAGCAGTAAACTTTGCTTTACAAATTAGAAGACATATAGACATGTAGATATGTATGTATTTACGGTGGTGTTGACATCCAGAGGTATTATTAATAATCTTAGAACACCCTTTTTGTTTTCCAAAATGCTTCTGGTAAAATATAAAGTTAAGGTATTAGCACCTTGATTTTTAAGTTATGACTTTAATGAAGTTATTACCTTTAATGAAACTGAGGCAAAATTATTTTAACATGTAGATATTTTGTAAAGGCTCATATGTTTTGCCTGCCACGCCATCTGTATAGAGATGAGACTTTACTGAAACTTGGAACTGTTCATATTTCTAAATTTCATCTAAGCTGAAAAAAGCTTTAATTTGGGTAAATCCTCAGATCTGTTATTGTGAAATATAATTGTTTAGCAGTAAAATGGATTGTGATGTAAACTCACAATACCAGAAACTCTAAATGAAGTATATAAATTTGAATTTATTGAGCCAGGCTTAGTTACCCTGTGAGCCAATTCAGTAAGTAGGTCTGTAACGATTTTGTGCACACAGTGCCAGGTCGTTATTTCGGGGAACTGTTGCTTAACAGAACTGTTTTCTCAAAGGGCAAAGCTAAATACCATACTGGCTCTAGAAGTGGAAAAAAACCCCAAACTTTTGCTTTAACAATGGGTTAAATGCTTCTCCTTATTTCATTATGAAATAAAATAAAACAATGCTATTTAGGAGGGAGAAGAAGCGTGCCCTAGTGAATATGTTTCTTGTAAGTTATATGTGTTGGGGATGTAGTAATTCTGCCTTAATTTTTTTTCTTTATTTAAAAAACAAAACAAAACAACAAAACCAAACAAAAGGGATACTGTTTTTGTAACCGTTGGTCTATTTTTCCGGAGAAGAACCTTGCTAGACCCTTGGACCTAGTGGTAGGTGACAGTCTGTTTCCTTAGCAACACTTCCTGAAAGAAAGCAAAGGAAAACACTACAAATGGAAGGACAGTCCTTAGATTATTATCTTTATGAAAGGAGGAGCGCATAACGATGCCCTACCAAAGCTTTTTAGATCCAGAGTTATCAAATATTGATAACCGTTTTACTGTTTTGCTGGGAAAACTGAATTATAGAATATGAATTCTTTGGCACAGGGGAATGCAGTGCTGCGTTTGGTGGAATAATCTTACTCTGTGAATTGCCTGTTTATGAAGGGTAACCAGAGTTCTATGAAAAATGGAATTTTAGAATTTGAAGTGATGGCAAAATGGCTGTATCTGTATGAAGCGTCTCAGTGAAGTTTGCAGGGAGTTTTGTGGAGACTGTCCTAAGTCTAAGGTCTTCAGGAAACTGTCCTGAATTAAAATACTTATTTCATCATCTTATTTTAAAAAAACATGCATTAAAAATTGGGAATTTCAAATTACGCTTCTCATAAAATACATGCTTTGAAAAAGCCATGATCAAGCAAAATAACTTGCATTAGTTGATGTAATTTGTGGTATTTTGAATAAATCAAATATTCCTGAAATTTGATTGAATGTGAATGAGTAACTGGGGACATCCAGCAGTTACTCAGACTTTCCAGATGGGTTTCAGGGAGGAGCTATGTCATTTGCGACTCTGGTCTTTCCCACGATGCTCTTCATTTCATGTTCTTCCCACACAGTCTCCTTCTATTATGCTAAGGAGACGATGCACACCCTGTAAGTTCAAAGGCAGAGTTCTAGTTGAGTTGAAACACTAGTTTGGTTGAAAGTCAGATTTGGATTTGTCTCTGAATATTACTTGACATAAGTATTTGGGAGGGAGGGTGGGGTCAGGGGAACTGGCCACCCTGGTTTTCCTAGCAAAGCTCTATGTTGCCATAATTGCTTATTTTTCCACTGCTAGTATGGATAGTTGTTCGTCCTCCATAGGTTTTGGTCAACTTTTTCATCTTTTTTTATTGATACTCTTAAAGGTAACATCTTCAAAATATTTCCTAACAATCTTTTAGAATGGAATTTTGCTTTCATTTGAGACTTTCAGTGACTTGTTGATTTCTTGAGTGCTACGAAGACGTAAGGGGTTATGGGGCAGTGCTGAAGAAGACAAGATAGGACTGTGCTCACACAGCAGAGAGGGGTGGAGGTGAAGTGTGTCCCAGAGCACTCGTGTTTTAAAGAAAGGTTTTGTGTATTTGGAAGCTCTTAGCTAGGGCAGAATGGAAGAAGTCGGCATAGAAGTTACCTGCTTGTGGGCAAGTTTCTCTCTCTGGCTGTTCTCAGCTTAGCAGTAGGTGTTTATTTTTAATACAGAGTAAGGGATATTTCCCACGATTTTATTGCTAAGGTGGGGGTGGAGAAAACTTCCCACTGCACATACTGGCCAGTGCTTATATGTGCTAAATATGAGAAGGATTTTAACATTGTCCCTCACTTCCAAAGACTCTGGAAATGGAGGTGCAGCAGTGGTATATTAGATACCTTGCCCAGTAGAAGTAAACTTAAGGACTTTGTTTGGCTCAAGGAGCTCATTTTTCTGTGAAATCTACTGTTTTAATATAAGTTATCAGGGATTAAGCGAGGTCAAGGGAAAAAGAATTGTCTCTTCTGCTTATAAGCTGTTAAAGTCTTTAAACTCTGCAGATTTGTGTGGGAGGCACTGTGGGAAAAGAGTCTCAATTAAAGTTTTCAGTCTGTCAGCACCTCCTCCATTTAGGTGTTTTCTGATGCTTCCTTTTAAGACTGTATAAAGAAGAAATAGCACGAACTGGGTGTGGGGGACCAGGCTCCGAAGCCCTTGCTGTCTCTGTTCACTTTAACACAAAGATGTTGAAGCTTATGAAATCGAATTTACCATTTTCCATAGACCAGAGTAATGAGAATTAAAATACTCTTGTAAACTGTAGCAGAATTTTCTTGTAATTTTAAATGATGCCAACAGCTACGTGTTTCTAAGAACCAGTCCTGTTGACACCAGGAAGAGAGAAGTTGTGTCTTTTCCAGAGCTGTACAGACGAGGTGGTAGAAGAGCTCTTGGAAGAACAAATAGCATCTCTACCTCTGGTGGGACATACGCAGCCATATAAAATGCTGAAGAATGTCTGAAAACATCTAAGCCTAAACACGCTTCAGATTCTGAGGTAGTCCAAAAGCCTTATAGGCCCCAGTGCTCTGTACTATTTCAAGTCGTATAACGTATGTATTTGTGAGCATGTGGTCCCGGGGGGGGTGAGTTGACCTGTCTTGAATTTCATCATTTAGAAATGACTGAAGTTTTGCTATTCATTTGATGTGTTGTAGGAGGGAATATATACTTACCTGAAAATAACGGTTGTGTTTTGTTTTCTTTGACGTCATTTTAAAATATAATATTAGGGATAAAAGCACTCCAGGTTTGTCTCTTCCCTCTGAATTGTTGATGCACTTTTCAAATTCTGCTATTTTCAACTGTGCTCTATAAAAGCGTATGGAGTGATATATACACTCCATACAAGGGTATATTGGTGATAGCCTTTATTTTTGAAATAGAAATTGAACTTCCTTTAATTTCTTAGCTGTGTAAATGACAATGTATTGATACAGTCTGGAAAGCATCTAATGCTGTGAAAGCGTGTAAATAAACAGTTCCTTAGAAATATTTGATGTAGATCCAAAAAATATTTCTAATCTCACAAACACCTACTTATATGTGAATTTTCAAGAGTTTTAATGAAAACTTTTCTATATATAGTTGTAATTAACACAGAGAGAATAGCTTTTGACCATAGTGGAGAATAGCTCTTTTGGCCATCAATACCAATTTTGGTAGGACTGATAGCACTCAGTTCTTAAAGCAAGGATATCGGGGAAGGGAATTGTGACAGGCACCTGTGTTTTAAATATAACATGCAAGCGACGAAGTCTGCTAGCTCACATGCTTAAATTTAGGTTTGCAATGGTATAATCTTTTTTTCTCAGTGCAGATTCCTTGTAGTAAAGGGTCAATAGCCAGGCAAGCAGTCTCTCAGGCTGGAGAAGTACAGTGCATAAATAACTCCCGCAAGAACTTCGGGAACTTGTACAGATGTTAAGGAGCGCTCCGATGAGCCTGAGCACAGCTCTTGGGAACTTCCCCAGCTGCCGTAAGCTGCAACCCCAGCTTCATTGAAAAGGGCCTTTGTGATAATGGCAATTACTAATGGTTGTGTAAGTCAGTGTATGAAATCAGGGATATGAAACTTTTACCGGCAAGGAAATGTGACTTTGTTGAAGTGAATAATGTTACGTTGTCTTATTTTTACTGAATTTTTCAGCTAAGTAAATTTTATGTAGTTCAAATTTGGTTTGATTTGACAGGGGAAAAGAAGAAAAGCTCTTGTTTTTTTTTGAACAGTGTAACTTTTTGATATTTCTAGTTCAAGTAATTTTAATGACTTATACTTCTATAATACCACAAACTGAAATAGGTCCCAAGCTACCTGTAACATGCAGTTAATTTGCCACTTTAGATACCAGCCTAATTGCCAGTAACTTTTTCAGTGTTTTATTCATAAACGAATGCAGATTAAAAATACATTCACGCTGGTACGTTCAAACAATATTTCTCATTTTAGATGACTATTCATTTTTCCTCTATGAGAAAAGTTGCTAAAGCGAATGATTTAGAAAAAAAGTATATTTAGTGTGTAATACAAAGCTTAAGTAATTTTTTTTCTTCAAATATTGGCTTATATCCCATTCAACTGAAGTGTCAATGTAAAGCCAAAGATGTTTAAAGTGAAAATATGACTCGACTGTATGAAGGTTGAAAGAGATTTGAATGTTTGCATTTAAAAAAAATAAATCTGTGTGCATATTTGTATTTTTAACATCTTTGGGTCTTATGAAAGACAATTAAAAGAACTTTTTCTGTTATCTCTAGGCCAGTTACTTCCAGATGCTATTGTTAAAGCCCCACAGATAGCATGTTGGTTTTGCCATGAAGAAAAAATGCTTGTTATTTATATGAACACAAAGAAGGGAGAAGGGAAATGTAAAATTTAAGTAACTGAAAGGTCATTGCAACCTCAGTCCTCTAAGAGGGCATCGCTGCTTTTCACCAGAAATATTTTTACATGTTCTGTCAAGAAATTGATGCTGGTTTTGTTTCTGTTCCCAGAAGCTTCTACACAATTTGCAAGCTGGTTAGATGGCCCTGTCTCATCTGTGCTGAGGATGCATTCTGCAGTTTGCTCACTTAGCTACAGAGAGGCTTTTTTTCCTTTGACCTAGACTGCTAATCCCTCATTGCAAAGAGCAGCAGCTGTGCTTTGTCTGTGGAGGTCTCTGCGCTGCATGCAGCCTGTTCGTTAGAGCAACCCCCTCTTTGTGTGTTCTGCTTTTTCAGTTACTGAAAGGGTGACTTTCTGTTTTCCTGCTCAGAAAACCCTCTTCAGGTTTGTGGAAGTCTACAATGCATGATTTTTTTTATTTATTTTTTTTTTCCCCCCAAAAAAAATTTATGTTTCCAAGAGCTGTCACATACGATTTCACCAAACTGTGTTTGACTACAGCATTCCTGATATTCAGGAAGTGAAACATTTCTGAGTTGCTTTTTAGAAAGGTGATGAAACCTCTTTCTGTTTAAATATTAAACGCTTTAGATAGATGTGTTAAATTGTAGCTCTAATGGATATAATTACGAATAAACCAGTTTTTTGTGTATGTCCACGTTGTATCTTCATTTAACGTTGAGTAACCAGGTGTCAGTTGCTTTTGGTGTAACTCCCCCAGTTTAACATTCGTAGCGATGTAAGATGTCAGTGGTAGCTGAAAGCTAAGTTAGCACAAGAACAGAAGAGATCATCGTTTGCTGGTTCAGGCTTTACTGCAGTGAATGGCAAAACTCCCACTACTTTCAGAGGGAGAAGAATTTGGTCTGTAGTTTCTCTAAGAAGGTCTGATGTAAAATACTTAATTAGTAAGCATAAATGTCACATTTCAGTTAATCTCATAGTCAAGCGTTCATGTTTATACTTGCACGTTTTGTAATAATTTTTATTCTGTGGCTGAGCAGAATTTTCAAATATGTGGAATGCTGTTGAGTTAAATGCATTCCTTGAATACTTAACTTAGAGTTTTTGAGGCTATAGACTGATGTAGCCTAACCTGAACCTTTTGCCTCTTCTTCATTTCAGAACTTCCTTTTCGCTCCACTTCAGCTGTTTTTATTTGCTACTCAGAACCTGGTTTAGAGTGGAAAACACATTCCGAGTGACAGCTGGCAGACTTGGAACTGAATGTACTGTTTAGCTGAGCTTGCAAAGGTTCTGCTGCTTGGGCTTCTTGACCTTAGATATAGTGATTTGTGAACGCCCCATCCAGTCGCTTCTGTGAGCTGAGTAAGTTGCAGGTGGCACTGAATGTGCCGCCTCAAGTAGACAGAATAGTGACGGAAAGCTAGAAGCAATGATGGGATGAAATGGTGACCTGCTCTCACGAGGGGGGAGTGGCAGAGTTGCTAAAAGGGAACAAGAAGGTGGCTTACAGACAATTTATTTGCGTGTGGAAGAAGATCAAGGGAAGGAAATGCAGGAAGAAAGCTTCCAGCTGTATAGAATGTGTTCATACATCTAAAACATACTCTTTTTTAATTGGTGATTTGTAGAGTGATTGAATCATCATAGCTTAATCTGTTAATGAGATTCATGTATGAAGTAAAAACCTACGCACACACAAAATGAACAGAAAAAAATGTTGAGACGCCTTGTTTGTTGCCTCAAATAAGGAATTAACTTTTGTTGTGATGCAGCAGTTCTCGTGTCTGCATTCTAGGATGGCTTCACAATAACAGGAATAAGTGTCTAGAAACCAAAATTTTGATGAAATAAGGAGTGGCTATTTCTTTCCCTTAGGTCTTGTTACATACAACATGCCACAAGGGATTCATCTTGGGCCTGTCTTTTTTACTATATATATAAAAACACTGAGAATTGGTAAGATGCCATGAGCTCATACACCAACCTTTACACTGACAGCACTCTGATTGGTATCTCTCTGCAGATGTAATCGCAGTATGTGTAAGAGGTTGCACTTAAGTGAAAAACAGGTGGTTTAAAAATAATCCAAGTTGAGTTGTGATATTGATGAAACACATCTCTTAAGAAACAAGCCAGGGTATTATTCCGTGCCCTGTATTATGAGCGGTCATATTCCAGTCTGTAAGACAGCGTGGATCTTGGGTTATTCTTAACTTATGCACTTGTCCAAGATTTCAAGACTGGATTCTGTCATCTTTCATTTCATATATCAGACTATATTCATCAATACCTTCATATTTCAGAATATTTTATTGTCTTAATCTTTCTCTATGAAACATTTAATGCAACACCTCAAGTAAGTGAATATGATCTTTTTCCTTCTCAATTCAGTTACTACATATTCAACCATGCCTTTTGCTTTCCTTATTCTTAACCTTGTACTTATTTGTCCCATCATTGTGGTTTCAAAGTCCTGATCATAAAACATAGTTTCTGCATTTGTGACAAACAGCATCAAAACTGAGCTTAACTGTAAAATTCCATCCCTAGCATTTACTGTCTTGGTTGGTTTTTTTTAAAGTGAATCATATTGACAACTAATAAAAATTCAGCTACATCATATTTTTATATAAAAATACAGTTTATAGTATTTCTGGTGACAAAAGGAATGTTGAGAAAATGAAGTACTTTTTTGTTCCAGACTTTAAACAATATAATAAAAATAAACCCTTTTTACAAGCTGAAGGAAATTGAACATGTAAATGTTCAAATTATATTCATGTATTTATATAACATTGTGTTGCTGAGATGTTTAGGAACCTATTTTTCCATATGTGCTTAAGATGAGGCTTTTTAAAGTTCATAAAGAATGAAAAATATTTTATGTTAACTTGTTCTTTTTTAAAATTATGACTTGAATACATCTTTAGAGGGGAGTAATATTTTGTGAGTTAATTAAATGAGGGTTGAACTCAGCAGTAAAGTGGCCTTAAAGATTTTTTGTCTTGACTTCAGTGACTGTTTTGGGGTGAAGTGGTGATCTCCGGTCAATATTGAGAGACTTGCTGGAGATGTAAAGACTTCTAGAGACTTCTTTTTATGTTCCTAGGAATTTTAGTGGTTAGCGTTGCTCAAGCTGTACAGTTCTAAATGTAATTGAGCAGTGCATTTTTGTTAATTATCTAAACTTTGCCATCTGCTGGAGAGCCTTGTAGCAACGTTATAATTTAGTCCAGTTGGAGCTCAATTAGAGTTTTCAGACTAGTCTGTTATCATGTGTTCACCAAACAAAAACCTACACGCCAAACCCTGGTCAGTTTTGTTATTCGTTTTTTAAATAAGCATCTGGAATGACTGTGACAAGCTTACTGTGTTATGTTCTGAGGTTGTTTTAAGTGCTGTGGATTTGCTTTTTATGCATCAAACCAGGACATTTCCATGGCAATTGACACCTTTCAGCTTCCTGAATGTTTGCATGAGTATGGCACAAAAATTGTCACGCCTTTTTGAATTCCATTGTCCTCATTTATCCCAGCGTGATGATAGATGCAGGGAGGGGAGAGGGACAACACGGGAAAAGGCAGAAAAGAAGCTGCCACCTACGAAGAAACTGCTGCATGCAGCTGCTTTACCTTATGTTCCCCTGTAGTCAGAAAATACTGTTCGAGGTCCATGCTGAGCGATTCAGAGTAGACAGCTGTTTTTCAGGGATATTCCCAACTGACTTTGTTCAGTTCTAGAAGGATGGAGTGTATGGAACATAGCAGTTACAGCTTTTTTGCTACACCTGGGCAAATGCGCAGTAATTGCATGCTTTGTGTTGTAATTTGCTGTAAGCTGTACCTCTCACTTACTGACCTGAAGACTTTGGATTTAGCATACCCTTGTGAAGGCATACCTCTAAACTATTACTGAACCTCTGCTACATCTTAAAGATAGATTAAGTTAAGATTATTTTTTTTCAGTGTAATAGGGCATATTGTATAGTAATGCAAAATGACCCCCCCACACACCCTGAAGGATTAAAACAGTATGAGAAAAATGCATAGTCTTCAACTAGTTTGCTCTTTCTTCACATTCAAGGAGAAAAGTAAGTTCTTGAGAACCACAAAAGCGATATAGTGTAAGATTTGATCTTATGATCTTATTGGCATCACAGAGACGTGGTGGAGTGGCTCCTGTGACTGGAGTGTTGGAATGGAAGGGTACAGCTCTTCAGGAAGGACAGGCAGGGGAGATGAGGAGGGGGTGTCACCCTCTATGTCAATGACCAGCTGGAGTGCATGGAGCTCCACCTGGGGATGGATGAGGAGCTGACTGAGAACTTCTGGGTCAGGATTAAAGTGAGGGCAGGGACAGGTGACATTATACCAGGGTTCTGCTTCCGGCCACCCAACCAGGAAGACGGAGTGGATGAGGCCCTCTGTAGACAGATAGGAGCAGCTTCATGCTCACAAGCCCTCGTCCTCATGGGGGACTTCAGCCACCCCAATATCTGTTGGAGGAACAACACAGCAGGGCATAAACAATGCAGGAGGTTCCTGGAATGCGTTGATGATAACTTCCTTCTCCAAGTGATAGAAGAGCCAATAAGGGGAGGTACTATGCTGAACCTTGTTCTTCACCAACAAGGAGGGACTGATGGGGAATGTGAAGCTCAAGGGCAGCCTTGGCTGCAGTGACCATGAAATGGTAGAGTTCAAGATCCTTAGGGCAATGAGGAGGGCACACAGCAAGCTCACTGCCATGGATTTCAGGAGAGCAGACTTTGGCATCTCCAAGGATCTACTTGGTAGAGTTCCATAGGATAAAGCCCTGCAAGAAAGAGGGGTCCAAGAAAGCTGGCTAATATTCAAGGAACACCTCCTCCAAGCACAGGAGCGATGCATCCCAACAAAGAGGAAGTCTGGCAGAACCGCTGGGAGGCCTGCATGGGTGAACAAGGAGCTCCTGGACAAACTCAGACAGAAAAAGGAAGCCTACAGAGGGTGGAAGCAAGACAGGAGCCTGGGAAGAATACAGAGAAATTGTCTGAGCAGCCAGGGATCAGGTTAGGAAAGCTAAAGCCCAGATAAAGTTAAATCTGGCCAGGGACATCAAGGGCAACAAGAAAAGCTTCTATAGATATGTCAGTGATAAAAGGAAGACTAGGGAAAATGTGGGCCCCCTCCAGAAGGAAACGGGAGACCTGGTTACCCGGGATATGGAGAAGGCTGAGATACTTAATGACTTTTTGCCTCAGTCTTCACAGGGAAGTGCTGTAGCCACACCACCCAAGCTGCAGAAGGCAAAGGCAGAGATTGGGAGAATTAACTGTCAACTGTAGACGAAGAACAGGTTTGAGACCGTCTAAGGAACTTGAAGGTGCACAAATCCATGGGGCCTGATGGGATGAATCCACAGGTCCTGAGGGAACTGGTGGATGAAGTTGCTAAGCCACTATCCATCACATTTGAGAAGTCATGGCAGTCTGGTGAAGTTCCCGCTGACTGGAAAAGGGGAAACAACTGCCATTTTTAAAAAGGGGAAAAAGGAAGACCCGGGGAACTGCAGGCCGGTCAGTCTCACCTCTGTTGCCGGCAAGATCATGGAGTAAATCCTCCTGGAAACTCTGCTAAGGCACATGGAAAATAAGGAGATGATAGGTGACAGCCAACACAGCTTCATTAAGGGCAAATTGTGCCTGACAAACTTGGTGGCATTCTACAACGGGGTTACAGCATTGATGGATAAGGGAAGAGCAACTGACATCGCCTACCTGGACTTGTGCAAAGCATTTGACACTGTTCCGCATGACATCCTTGTCTCTAAGTTGGAGAGACATGGATATGGCGGATGGAACACTCTGGATAAGGAACTGGCTGGATGGTCCCACACAGAGTTGGGGCCTACAGGAAAGACAGGGAGGGACACTTTATTAGGGAGTATAGTGATATGACAAGGGGTAGCGGTTTACCAGGAAGAAATTCTTTCCTGTGAGGGTGGTGAGCCCCTGGCCCAGGTTGCCCAGAGAAGGTGTGGCTGCCCCATCCCTGGAGGTGTTCAAGGCCAGGTTGGATGGGGCTTAGAGCAACCTGGGTTGGTGGGAGGTGTCCCTGTCCAGGGCAGGGGGTTGGAACGAGATGGTCTTTAAGGTCCCTTCCAATCTAAACCATTCTATGATTTCTGGCTTCAGGAAACAGCGAGGAAGTTGAAGCTATAGAAACATGACTCTTATTAATATGATCAGAACACTACAGTATTACTTTGTGGATTTTTTTTAGTTCTAACTGCATTATATTTTCTGATGGGAGCAGCTTGCAGGAGCTGCAACTTTTGTGATCCTACTTTTCCACTTGAAGGCCACTAAATTCTCCTAAACTTTAAGGACCTCTCCGTACGAGCCTAGATTGTTTTCTTGATACATTATATCAGTAAGAAAGATAAATGAATTTCAGGCATTATGTCCACACAGTGTAACATTATTGTGGCATGATGATAAACTGGGTTTATTTGGAAGAATCCGGAGTGCGATGGAATATTTCTCTGGGTAATTGTCAGAGCAGTAGAAAAAACATCTTTATTCATTTTTCTTCTAAAAAGCTCTGTTTAAATTTATGGACGCCTTAGCTTTTACAGCTTCCATGGTTATGAGCTTTCTTTTCTTACAAGAAATTTTGTAATGGTGAGTAAGTAAGGAGTTTGATCACTTTCAGCTGGTATTTATATAAAACCGACAGACCCAGCTGAAGAACCAGCAGTAGTTAAACCTCCAGGAGTTTCAGGTAGTGGTCGTTATGCAGGTGCACGTTAGCTCCGTGTCTTAACAGACACTCATGTTGACTGCAGATTCACCGAGAAGTGTCCCAGACCGCGTTAGTCATTCCATATGTGCTGTGGGGTTGATCTGTGTGCGTACCATGAGTCAAGCTAGCCAGAGTAAGAAATCAAGATTAAAATAAGGGTTTGGCTGGAAATTTTAAGTACCCCTAGAAATACTCTGTAAAGACTTCTTGTGTCGATTTAAACAACTGGTGAATTTGTTTGGGGAAAAAACATCATCATCCCAGAACCTTATCAGCAATATTAGTATGGTTTGCTTTCTACTTGTGTGTATGGGTGGCACAATACATGCGCACACTCACACAAAAATACTGTTAGAATATAATTGAAGCCATTAAATCGTTTTCCGCTTGTGACTGCAGTCAATATCAAACTCGGTATGTATTAAAGAAATTTTTAATGATTTCCATAAGCCTTTGCCTTCATGCTGTGATGCCTTAGTAGTGCCTGCTGTGTAATGGAGCTGCTTCTGCAGAAATGCAAAATCAGTGAGTTCATAAAGGACGAGGGACAGGTGGGAAAAAATTCTTAACTTCATGTGTAACTGAAATAAGCAATGATGGGGTAACAGTTGAATGCAGTATATCCTAATCGTCTGTGTTCGGGTTTCAGGAGTGCTCCAAACAAAATACCTGAATTATTCTTTTTTAAGTTAACATTTTTATAAATATAACGTTCAAGACTTTCCAATTCAGTGATGAAGCATTGAGAAAAAACTCTTAATTTACAGCCATAAATACATACTATTTTTCATACAGCTTTTGTTAACTTTACTTGTGTTACAATTTCTTGGTTTTTCAGCATTCTTCTTGAAAGCAGTCCCATAAAGTGGGGATGGTTAAGGTTTTGCTGGGTTCTTTCATCACCAGCAACAGCCGCTTCTGTTTTGTTCCAGACCACGAACCTTTTTGACATGACTTGCATTAACACGCACCGCGGCTGGGCATCTCTGTCACAGAATACAGACGTGGTGGTGTCCCCTGTGGGCAGATGCCAGTTACCCCTGCTCACTTCTGCACAACTTTGCCATTTTATTTGTAAATGATTTTCTTTTTAGCATGTCTTAGATTTAGGTGAATAATTTTACCACCCAAGAAGGACACACTGCTATATCTGACTGGGAGAGGAGCTCAGGAAACTATTGAAGTGAGCAAATAATGGTTTCTCTCTCTTTAGTAGATGGTTGTTCTTTTGCCCAGAGGTTCTTTCCTTCCTTGTCACTCAGCAATTTGAAACTGGTAATAAAAACTCGGTATATTGGTTTGTCCTTCAGGATGTTGTGAACAAACCTAAGGGTTCTCTTAGGGAAATGTTTCAAATAGAACACTGTAAACTTTTTGTTATCTCTTTCTGTTTCTGGGTATACTCTTAATAGATATTAAATACTTTTTAAAACGGTATATTATATTAATATTCTCTGTAGCATTGTTATGCCATCTGCAGGAAGTCTGAAAATATCCAATCCTGCATAGTTGTTTAAAAAAAAAACAAAACAAAACAAAAAAAACCACCAAAAAAACCACCACCAACAACAAAGTGAATGAGGGTACATTGAAAGCAGCCCGATGTGTTTGCTGGCTTAGCGTAGTGTCTTATAACTACTGCAGCCTTGCTGATACTAACCAATTAACCATTTCCATACTGCTAAAAATTTCCACACTTACTGGAGAGCTAAAGCATTTTGGAGGACATATAGAGAGCCTATTTTAGGCACCTCTGACTGCCTAAAATAGAGACTTAATTGTCTTATCTAGTCAATGAATGGAGGTTGCCTTTTCTGATGAGCCCATCTAACCAATTTATGTACATGCTCCGAGTTGTCTTTTCGAGGAATGGTATTCTTTTCAAATCTAAAATACAATATCAGAATATTCCTTCTTCCTATTGAACTACATGTCTGAATCCAGACAGAGATTGGGAGAGAGACTTTCTGGCATACTTCAGTTTTGTGGAGTTAAAAAAAAAATAAAATAAAAATTGACGAGCCAAAGTACCAGACCAATATTTTATTTCTCCCACCTGAAACACCGTTCCTATTACCTGCCGTGCTGTGCTAATAAAACAGGCTACGAACTTCGCAGATACATTTCTGTGCCAGATGTCAACAAGTGTGTATTTCTTTTTTTACCCTGTGACTGCCACTTAGCAACATAATGTGCAGGAAGTATAAATGTTGTTCTTTCCCTTTCTGTCTCCCAAATGTAAGGGAGGGTTCAGGAAAAACACGTCATTCACAGTTGTTTTGTTTCCTGGAAATTTTTCCAGTCTGACCAAAAAAAAAATATATATAAAAATAAATTCTTTTCCCTTGCATTCAAGTGATTTGATGATGCATGTAAATCCCTCCTTGAAATCTCCATTCAAGTTGGCAAAATTCTGCTGGTCATAAATAAAAGTCGTTAGAAGGCTGGCGTGTGGGTTATGTTAGGCTGTCTGATCTCTTACGCTGAAAGCTGGGAGAATTTTATTCATCATAATTTCACTTTCTGAAGAAGAGCACACTCTGCCCTGTTTTTCTGGCTTAAAATTAATTGCAGATCGTGACTTGGAAGCTGCTAGTTTTTTCTGGTCTCTGCCAAACTGAGTTATAGCTGATTTTCATTAGGAAAATACTGGTGATCTGCTTAAGCGTTCCTTAATTTCTTCCTGTTGAAGTTACTGAATGAAAGAAGTAAAAATCTGAACTAACTTCACTGATCAGTAACGCAGCAATGGAAAAAACGATAAATATTGCCATATTTTTTTCTGAAACCCTGGCACCAAGTGTTCCTTGCTGCTGTCATCTCTTTGCTGTTATCTAAAATCCAGTGAGTTTGCCACTCATTAATTTCAGGATGTTTTGAATTAACTGAAGAACAATGTCTAGGCCCTTTGGGCTCAGTTTATTGACATAGGGCCATTTCTTTGTTAAAGGCATTTTCTAAGGTGATTCTGCTCAGCACATTTCGCTCAGTGAAAGAATGAAGAATCTCAGGGTTACACCGACTGCGTGAAATTAAAAGGGGTTTTCAGAGCAGACGGAATTAGAGTCCTTTGCCTACCATCTAAAAGTAGTGCCAACGTACTGTTTATCAGAAGAGGGCAATAGTTTGTAAAATGGAGATCTTTAACCTATTTTTCATAACTCTACTGCTGATATTCGAAGCATTATTTAGATGCCAACAAATCATGGTTTGGTTTCGCTGTGTTCAGTATCGGAAACTGGGTAAGAGAAAATGGACTGTAGCAGAGTGAACTGCAAAAGTGATGGGAAATTTATTTTTTTAAATTGGATTGATTTGATTAAATTTATCAGTTCTGTTTTGATTAATCCTCTGGGAGCTGTGTTTCTACATGGTAGGCTGAGCAGATTGTGAAAGAGAGGCTGTCACAAAAAAGTAGATTTTTAGGGGTTGGGGAGCTTGGATTCTATTCTTGCTTCTGTCACTGACTCACTGTGCAAGCCTCCGAAATCGTATGAGTCACTTCGTGTCTCTGCCTCATTTACACTTCCTATAACAGTGAGTATTACTTATATCATGCCCAGTGTTTGACAGTTTCCTTTGCATCTCCTTCCCCTGTGTCATGTTTAAGCCCCCAAAGTAATTTCCAGTAAGGTACCAAAGTGTATCCAGTTTTGCCTAAACTCTTCATCCAGTTTGCGTCTATAGGTGTGACTGTCCCCAAAAAAGAGGTCTAGTGAGAAATGTCATTGTTAATAATTGTCACTAAGTAATGAACAATGAAATATTTAGAATTTGATTAATTTAAAACTTCGCCTAAATCCTTCTTTACTATTTTTCATACATATATGCTCTCAAACTTTTTTAAAGGATCCTTCAAACTCAATCACAAAGATGTGCAGACATCTCTAAACTGAGGAATGTAGCTTCATTACTATTTCTTGTTTCCCCAGTTTGTGTTCTGCTGTCTGTTACCCATCTGCCACATCCCATTTAAGAGCCGTAGGTTCTTAAAGACTGAAAGCTGACTTTGTTTTTTTTAAGGCATTTTTATAGCCTGCAGAAATTACAGATGGACAACACAATGATGTATTGCATTTTGGTTCACCTGCTCATACGATTATTTCAGATGATTCCAAGAGCTCCTCTGGTGGTATTTTACAAAACCAAGATGTAGTCTTAAGGAATAGAAACCTTAATTTTAGTTTTTTCTAAACTCCACGCTGTTTGTCTTGGTAACTCAAAATACTTTGAACAATTTCCTTTTCTTTAAATAGTTTCAGTGTCTTTAAATTGTTTGCAAGCTTTTCTGTATCCTGAATACGAGGAGGATTAGTACATGGAAAATGGAATTACTGAAAAACATTTCTGGAGAGCTTATGGCCAAATAATCTTCATTTGAGGAGCAGCTGAGATTTGTCTAGCACGGCTCAGCTGAAGAAAAACTAATAGTTGAGTAACACTTTGTTTTGGTTTTTTCTTGACTGGCAATTACTTGATCTTAGTAGGACACCCAAGCCTGCATAAATAAAGTATATTTAACTAGAAAGGCTGTGCGTGTGTGTGCATGCATTTTGTGTCTAAAAATAGTTTTCTTTGAACAAGGTTCAATTTTGACTTTGCCTGCTTCACTTTTAACATGGAGCAGAACTCTGTGGAAAAACTAATGTCCTTTTCCTGGGCAGCTGGAGTTCCCCTTGCTTGGCACTGCTGCTTTTCAACTCTTCGCTACCATGTACTTCCATTTAGTCAGCAGCAATATATGTAAACTAGTTCTGGGCATTAAGGAATAAAGAACAGAAGGTTTAGAAAACGCTTTTAAAATAAGTATTTTTTTCTTTAAAAATAGTTTTAAACTCTGCCTAATTTTTCCAACTTATTTTACTAATTATGTCCACTTACCCTTCCTTAATTCTAAGCTTAACAGAAAAATTGTGGAGTAAATATTTTTTTTAAACCTGGTATCTAATGTGCCAGATTTTGTTCCATGAGAATCCTTTTGTCTTTCTAACAGAAGAATTTACAGAAGAATATGGCATTGAATAAGATTGTAAAATCACATTCTAATACTACAAAAATAACACTTCCATCAAATAAACAGAACAAAGTCTCCACTACTAATTGAGAATGCCGACACGCAATTATGCAGTAACTTTTCATTCTGAACAGCTCAGATCAGTAAGATGGAGATGTTTTTGGAGAAAACAAGCATATGTTGTCTTCTCTCTGCGCTGTGCTTGCTTTGAGTTGGTCACCGAGAGGCACATGAAAACGTGGCAGGGGAGGCAAATGTCTGGATTTACCTCCGTATGGCTTTGTAGAGCGATTGAAGTGTATGCTCAGTGCCAAACTCCTGCCTCTAGAAACTGGTATTCTTTCTTCTCGGATTAGGAACAACAAAAGCTCACGCAAGCTTTTTTATGCTTGGTACGTGCTGAGATCTGCTGATGTTTCTGAGGGTGAGGCCGGTCTGTTGACCACGGAGAGCTTCGGGTTTGTGCAGTGGGGGCAGCTGCCCATGAGCAGCTCCACTGGAACCATCGCATGTTTTACTGGCACCATCGCAGGCGGTGGATGGTGCCACAGAGAGAAAGTTCAGGCTTAAGGATAACGGCTGAATTCTGAAAGGAAGCGTCTCTGATGATGTATGTCTCCTGCTAAGCAAGCATTAAAAAATGCAAAAATGAAAACGGTTGATCTGCGAAGAGATGATGCGAAGCTGCTCTGCTCTTGGGTTTTCAAAAGGTGTCTGGAGCTTACTTCAGAGTTTCAGCCATAGTAGGAATAAAAGAGTGATTGAGAAGAGGGCCGATGCTCTAACTGTAATATACCGCGCTTAAAAGGTAAACATTTCCTAGTTTTAAAGTAATATATGGCGCACCTAGAGCAAACTCCTTACAGCATGGTTAGTAAGTTTTAAGTTAGTTCTTCTAAAACCTGCACCTGATACAATTGCTGGACTATTTTACTTTTATAAGCTTTGCATTAGCAGACAGAAGATGTCGTGCGTAGCTAACCAGTACAAAGAAATGCTTTCTTGTTGGCATCCCCCTTCAGTATGGCCTGTTCCAACTGCCCGTTGTTTGCCAACACAAACTGCTCCAGGTGAATTCTGGTTTTACTTCTGCAACAACAGAGACAAAGCTGTTTTGAAAGACGAAAATGAGTTGTAATAGGGGGTCTGGAAATGGGGAAGGGAGGAATAGAATAGCAGTAATGTTCTGTATTGACCAGTCGCAATGGTGTCAGAGGCTGTTACTCAGGTCTCTGAGCTTGTCCTGCCGGGTCAATCTCGCCACCAGCAGCACGAGTGCCGACGCAGGAGATGGGCACAGATGTGTGGAGTCGTGGAGGTGCTGAGGAGCAGTTTTTCAGCTAAAATAGCACCTAACTAGCAGTTCTGAAGGAACCAGGTGTCGCTGAAATGGCACCATCACTTGCTAAACAATATTTTAGTTGTTATAAGGTGGTCACGTGAAAGCGAGGTATTTGTGCCAGTGTCATATAATTGAATAATGGAATTAGCCAGCTAAGCTTCCTAATAAGTACGCAACGTTTACTGCATTGCTCTGCTTTCAAAACTACAACGGAGCTACTCTGTTTGCTGCATACGCCCGAGGCTTTTGTGCCTTTGTGTGCGTTTCTGCTTCCACTCTGCTCGTGTGAAGGTTTCCTATCTCGGCTTTGTGTCAATACTCAAATTTGTCGTGATTCCCCCATCTTGCTTCAAATTATTATCCCGGCCTTTGAGCAGGCTCGCTGAAACGCGGCTTACGTGTGCGTTGTGTGAGGTTTGTTTCTGTACAACTTAAAGTATGTTACGTTAAGGATGGTTTCTCATCCAGCAACGCCAGCGCAGCAGAACTTCAGGGAGTGGGAATTTGCCGAAGACTTTTACTGCTGACGTTACTGGGATGAGGCTCACACTCATAGTAGACGCTTCGCCTTGAAAAGTTGAAATTCACAAGTGCGTTTTGGCAGCATGAGGAAGGGGAATTGAAAGTTAGATAAACTAGTATCAAGTTCCACAAAAAAAAAAAAAAGGGTTTTTTGAAGGTCGTAAATTCTTACAATATGGGAAATGTTTTGCATGGTTAGATTGTTGCATAAATTATGAAAAACAGGTTTAAACAAGTAGTGGCAATGTCCATGCGTCCACTTGTTTCCAAAGATAACTGAATTTGTTGTTTGTTTAATGAAATAATGCTTGTCTCTGGGTGCTTTTCAGTAGTATATTCAAATAGATTGAATAGGTACAACATACCTCAGGGAAATGAGAAATTTCCATATAAGCAAACTTGTAGTAGCAATGGATTTTAAGAGGATTGGGGTTTCTGAACATAATTTTTTGGGTTTTAGTAAAAGGTAGGAGTAAAATATTAAAAGCCTGTATGCTTGCACTTATTAAATAAACCCAGGAAAAGCTTTTAAGTGCAGAGATACCATTTCTGGCTCAAAATACTTAAGCTATAAATAGCTGGATTCCTGGAGGGTATTCCAGGAAAGTACCCCTGGATATTTACTGTGTTCTTACATTCATTCATTTTCCTACCTGCTGTTGGTTATTGCTTCATGCCAGGCTAGGTGGGCTTCTGGTTTGAGCTGTCCTTGTGTTCAGAGTGTCCTCCCTTTACATATATATATATATATATAATTTTTTCTCCTACCTGGAGGGATATGAAGGCTGAATGAGCTGTTTGTATTTTCATATGTTGCTGTTATGCTGTGGCTGTGTGAGTTGATCCCTGACGTTGCTCTGAAACGTGGGGCAGCGGAGGCCGGTGACTCTGCCTGCTTGCCAGCAGTTCCGACGCTTGCTTTGCAAGTCCCGTCCACAGCGTCTTGGAGAATACCATCTTTTGACACATCTTTAGTGAAAGTCGTTAGTTAAATATCACAGGGCATTATGCTTTAAATCTCCTTAGTGTTCCCAGGTTTTCACAGGTATATGTAGGGCTGTCTACATAAATGTTAGAAGATATATCTTGGCTAGTTACTTACTGCCCCAACATCTTCTCTCGCATCTATGGCAACTTCACCTGGGGTTGCCTAGAATTACTCCTAAATAAGGAGTAGGGTAGGTCTGCTGTTATTTAATTATAACAAAAATCTCAATTTGTGACCTATTTTGTAATGTAAAAATACCAAAGCTTGGAGAAGGGCTTCTAGTCTAAGTTCCAGTACTACGTTCTTTCTTGTAATTGTAGCAGACCTGGGAAAAAAAGCCTACCTTCTCCCTGCCCCAGAAAAAGAAAGGTTCTATTTTAACTCCTCAGTGTATGGTATTAACTCATGATGGGAAGCTATTTCTGGTTATACGTGTGATTTCCTTGAGCTAAACTTTACATTTTTTTGCTTATGTGTCCTTATTTGGTCTGCTTTAGTAAAGTTATTACTACTCTTTATATAAAATGGTGGTATCTGATGCAGAGACTTCAGCCATATTCTAAACACCGTGGCCGTGGTTGTAGCTGTATCAGCTAATGGCAACCGCTGGCTGTATGCCAAGTAAAACAAATAAGAATGATCTAATTGTTAGATGAAACAATGAGACACGTGAAGAACTTGGTAGTACTTTAGTAAGCCTCTTAATATTAAATTCTCTTTACTCATCAAAAAGCTCAGTTAGCAGATCACTGTGTTTGTTGGAGATGAGCATGTTTGTATTCATACGTGTCATATTTCCAACCTTAAGAGAATAAAAAATTATGAGATAGCATACTCACTTTAACCTTCCCTTTTCCAGTTTAACTGGTTCTTAACCAAACTTATGCAAGTAGGCTTTTAAAAATGTTCTCACTCGTGGTACTGCTTACTGTCTGTTCACTGCTGTGTTTTTCAAACCGTGCTGGAATGTGCCCAGATAGCTCCTCTCTGTATCCAGTCTTACCCCAGTAGGTGTGTGTTTGTCTATAGACTGGTATGTTAGCCTGAGGATTAGCTTAGCTCTTTGTAAGCTTCCCTGTTACTAATTATTACCTCTGCTTTGCAGAACATCTTCGAGTCCTGTAGGTTTACAGGTCTGTAGAGCCCTTGGATGTTTTTACCTATTTATATTCACCTTTGCCAGTAAGCATGAGGAGTAGTCTTTTTTGGAGAATATTCTGCTTGTTTCGATTTTTTTTTTCACTGAATAATTAAGTTCTATAGTTTGATTAACTGTACTATGTTTGATGATTGCAGGCTATAGAATTTGCCCCTCCACTTTAAGTTGTGTAGTTTAATCCTTTTTGGAAGGGGTTTACTAAATAACAGGTAGAAGAGCTATCGCTTTTGTCATTTCTTCCAAAAACTTTCTGCTGCTTCATTAGCGTGGTTGTTATAGTGGCAAAATCAGCTCAGGAAGGAATGACCCTGAGAGCACCACCTGACTGGGCAGCCAAGAACGGAACCAAATGCCTAAAGAAAAAGTTGGGAATGTTGGTCAGTGTGTTACACTGGCAACTGGGTTATCAAACTGGTCATCATTTCATCAGGATTTTTTTTGTCCTTTATACTTTTCAGTTGATTCATTAGATCCTTGAACTTAAAAAAATTAAAAAAAAATTAAAAAAAATCCCCCAAAAATCCTTTGAAATTCTGTTTTGTCTTCAACAGTGCCCTTAAAGATAGTCGTTTCCCCCCAATGACGAGGGATGAGCTGCCACGGCTTTTCTGCTCAGTGTCTCTACTCACTAACTTTGAAGATGTATGTGACTACATGGACTGGGAGGTAAGGATGTCAGATCTCTCTTAGGAAAATTACTTTGGTACCATGAACATCTATAGCAGAAGTCATACCACTTAAATTACCTGCATATCTTTAGTGTAGTTATCACTGTTTTGCGCTCTATACACATTGGTTTGTGCGTAGATTCCAAAGATCCTTTTGGTAGAACTGTCATCACCTGGAAAGTCTGAGCCATGAACATGGAATAAAGTTGTATTCTTGCCCAGTTACGCACTCAAAGTAAGAGTGGTCTGCGGTGATTTCTAAGGCTCCAGCAAGCGAAGTACTGTCTGAGCGATGGTGTCCCGAGACCTCTTTTGCAGCAGAGGTAAGTACAGAAACATGGTAGGTCAGTCCATGGAAAGAAGGTACTCCGGTATGTAAGTTAATAATCTGATGTATGCTTCTGGAAACAAGCTCTGCAAAAAACTGCAATCCCAAAACAAGCTGCCTTATTTAGCTTGTAGGTGTGAGCCTTTTATCATTCCCAAAACCTCCTTTGCTTTCAGAGCGAGTGGCCTGCACGGTCCCTGCACAGCCCTTATGCAATGAGGTCAAGTAAATCATTGCTCTTGTTTTTCTTTGCTACTTATGCATGGAGCTGAATCTATTTTAATTGTTAGGTTCTAGGAAGTCTGCATGCATTCTCTTGGAACAGCAGCATAAAAGAGATTAAGGAGCAAATGCTGCTTTTAGAGTTATTTCTGGGAAGGGTTTACTGAAGTAAATGTTAGTCTGTATTCTTCTGCTTTTTCCCCAAATTATTTGGTCTTAGACACTTGCAAAAAACAAGTTACTTGACTTCAGGTGAACTTCTCATCTCAGTCAGTATGACCGTTGTGTTGCTCTTTGAGTCTACGTTTGAGTGGACGTAAAATAATTTTGAAATTGTCATATATGATAGTGGACATGTTATAATGCCAGAGACACCACATGAGTTACAGTATTTCCTTTTAATAATGACTTAGCCCCACTAAATATTTAAGAGCTCTTAAGAGAAAAAGAGGCTTTCTGTTGTATTCACACATAACAAATGTATATTGAATAGAAATTTCATTAGTTGTTAAAATGGTAGGGGGCCGTAGTGTATCAGAACGGTGGTATCCAGCAGTAACCTCAACGTTGTGAATTTTACAGTAGCTGAAAATCTAATAAAAATGTGTTTGCTGTTCAACTCATAATGACAAGGGCTTCTTACCTTCTGAAATGTAATTCTGAATGAGATAGATCTAAGTTCCCTTTGGGATTTATCAGAATTTTCACCATAAACAGAATTAATCATTTTTTATGTAATGTCAGACCAAAACATAAATCTTAGCTGAAACTGCGTGCGCATTCTCAACAAGGAGCTTTTCTCAGAGAAGTAGTTTGTCTTGTCAGTCAGCCCTGAGAGTACTTTAAACAATGGTTTCAAGTAATCAAAACTGTAGTGACTTTTAATACTAAACCAAGCTAGAAGTCAAAATTAAAACTGGTAGAATTCTGCTTTACTAGGTTGACTTCTGGCAGTAACCATAGTGATGTTTTCAATTTAATTTCTTTTATTATAATTTATTAAAAAGCAGACTATTAATACAGTCAGAAAATGTGTCTTTAAAAGTGTGAGGTGCATAATGAAATAGCATTTAGCTCTTTCCATGTGGTAGTCTATAAATATTATTAGATGCTGGTTTATTCTCTCAATAATAAACTTCTAAGATGACCAAAATATTCATCCTTAAAGAGGAGCTGAAACCAAAGCCTGAGGTCAAAAATCCACTCTCCCTTGGAAAGACTGGTTTTAACTTTGTTCCTTGGGAGACTTCTGATTTATTCTATGTCCTTTCTATATCCTGTTGCAGAATCCTTGAGACTTTAACAGCAGTGTGACCAAGGTTAATGCAGAACTGTAGTCTTGCTCCGTTCTGGTTGATTTTATGGATTCTCACAATTCTAATTGGAAAGCCCTGACTTAGGAGGGAAGGATGGAGGAGTCAAAAATATAATAGTCCGTGTGTTTATCCATTTGCATAGTTGCTCTCTCCTATTTCATGTGAAGATTTTTAATGATAAGTTTTAAAACCTGTAGCCAATTCCTAGGTGTTCTAAGAAATGGTCACAAAGTAGGTTCCATGATTATTTCTTTTTTCTTTTTTCCTGTAAGTTAAACATGCTTCTCAAGTGGTTGTGTCATATATAGTTGTGGATGATCCACAACCTTTCCATGCAAAAAGGGTGGTGGGAGGGTGTGTATAAATATAAGAAGGATAAAATCTGTAATTGTTAGTCCTTAAAAGAATGATTCATCTCTGTTTGTGCCCCTGTCAGTGAGATAGCGTCTGTCATCCATGTTTCTTTTAAGGGAGCTGCAGTTACGCGATATTAATGGCAGAAAGACATTTCAGGATGTCTAGAGTGTGACGTAAAGAGAGATTCTGCATCTTTCATCCCATGTAATGCCAAGATCATCCTGAAAAACATCAGCCTGGTTAGGAGACCTTACCTCTGTAGGTATGCTACTGCCAATCTTGCGGGAGCCAATTCAGCAATTGCTGACAGAGGTCACAACATTTCAAAATCGCCAGTTCAGACAGCTCGCAGTGCGCTGGCGGCTTAGAGACAAGATCATTTGAAGATGGGGCTCAGGAGAGTCTCCTGTATCCTGAAGCAGAGTGATAGATGTTCTTTTCTCTGATTAATGAATTATCTTCCCAAACTAACTAAATTAATATTTTAGTTGTAAAAAGCAATGCGAGATTCTTTTGCAGCAGAAACTTCAACCAAGTAAACAGGAGAAAGGAGTGAGCTGACTGCTGGTAGCTCCCATATGATTTTTCAAATTGCTGCCATTTTCACCTTTTATAAAAGTAACTTGGAGAAAGTGCAGACCTTTAAAGGACCGCTTCAGTGCCATAGTTCATGAGGATGCATCCCAAAATATAACTTAGCGTTCTTACCTCCATGTGACTTCATGGGAGTTGCAGTGCACTTTAGGAGCTGAACAGATGTAGGGCTTTGGAACAAACACTGGGAGTGTGTGAACTGGTTCTTCACTTGTGCTGGCCCGAAACCGTGACATACTGCTGTGGTCCGGTTGCTGCTGGGGTGGAGTTTCACAGCCTTTCTGGCTCAGAAAAATGGGCAAGACGAGAAACTCTAAGATATGTTTCTTTTTTTGATAGTACTGCTCTTTAATAAAAGATCAGATATCAAAGGACTACTCAGGAGACAAGTCATAAAGAGCAGTTATTTTTAAACACATTTGCTATTGACAGCAGTCATTCCTTCCCCGCGTAAACTCGGCTTTATCCATATTTCCATTCTCCTTCAGCTTACCTTTTTGATCTGTCCTTCTACCGAGTCTTTTCTTTCCTGCACAAATTTGAATTCCTGCCTGAGGGTGCCTCCACTTTTGCTGTTGATTCTTAACGCAGATACGCTGGCATCGCGTCTCGCGTTGCGCTGGGTGCCTGTGTGTACTTAGCAACACCCCAAAAGAAGGAACGTGGAAGGGTTTGAATAGATTGCTTTGTATGTATGATGTATGATGTATGTAAGTATGTATGATGTATGTAAGTATGTATGATGTATGTAAGTATGATGGCTTTGTTTGGTTTCTGAAGCTCGTAAGTCGGTAATTTGGGCAAATAAGCCTAAACTCAGAGGATCCTGTGAGCGGATTGAGATCCCAGAAGTGGCAGCTGTAAGGTGTGATGGTGTGTTGCAGTTCCAGCTTCGGTGCTGCAGGCGCTGCCTCCTTGAGAGGGTATGGCTGCGAGGTACGTTACATCGGCAAATGATTTCATGTATCCCCTGCGTGCTAGAAATACAGAAGAGAAAAGCAAAGTGCCTCGTTCCCTATTTCGTGTTATAGCAAATGACCACCTTTTTAATTTATTTTCTCATTAGTTGAATTAAGAATCTGTGGTGGTTTTTGCTCAAAGGTAAAGCCTGTCTTGCTAATTCAGACCCTCTCCCCATTTTTTTAATAAAACATCAAAAAACATTGTGATTGTATGTAATTATAATAAGAAACTTTCTGGAAAACATTATTGTCATTCCAACAGGGTAATAAATAACTAGAATTGACCAGTGGCTCTTCCTTAAAATACCTTGAAAGAGATCTTTGCCCTGAAGTTGCTGTTCTTCGGTAAAGTAAAATCTGCAGAACTGTACATGCCGCTGTGTTGATGCAAGAGGCCTTTAGCCTGTGTGCACTGGTTTAAATATTACCTTAAATAGTTGTAGCCAATAATGTTGACTGAAAGGTGGCTTTCCATTGTTGACAGAGTTAGTATGTTCAGGAGTTGTGGAAATTCTTTCCTTCCTGCAAGCGCAGCGGCACCAGCAACTCTTGCAGCTTATATTCCGTAGACCAGAGAAGAAAGAGTCTTGATCTGAATATTTTATTCTCTTTGGACGACGCTCAGTGATTCCATGTATGTAAATAAATGATTCATTAAAAAGAGAATGCTTGTCATGAAGCAGAGAGCACATCTCCTGAGTAGTCTTTTGCCCCCATTGTTAAGGCAGAATGTAATATTTAAGCCCTGCTAAAGATGATCGGAAAGAAGCCGGTCTGTTTGCTGCAAATGTGGGGCTAAAAAGCTGTAGAATTCAGCTAAGAAAAAGCGGGGTCAGCTTCTCCTAAGTAGCAATAGTCGCTTTATCTGAAGTGTTCCATTTCCAGCCAAGATTGTGTACAGCTATTTCCACAGTACCGGTTGGAATCATAGAATCATAGAATGGTTTAGGTTGGAAAGGACCTTGAAGATCATCGAGTTCCAGCCCCAGTTAGGTGAATAAAGGGGAATGTTACCGTGGTGTGTGCTATCAGAAGGAGTACTCTACCAGTTATAGCCAACTTTTTTGTTTGAAAACGTTTATAGCTTGCCGCTGTTCAAAGATTGAGCTGACAAACCCATAAGTCAGTAGAAGGATGAGCCATAACCCAGAACAGCCTGATCTGGAAAAAAAAATACAATTAATTCATCTTAAACTAATTAGTGATAATTGCATGCAAATCTCTTACAGATTTTAGTGCAGTAGATAAAACTGAACAGAATGATAATTTACTCCACAGTGGACTAGAAGCTTAAATTCCAACAAGTCTTGATGTTTTACACGCTTCTCCGAATTCCATGCTGATTGTCTAACGAGAATAGTGTTATTTCTTCCTCTCCGTATGGTTGCAGCGTCAGTTCAGGAGGAACAGATTTATCAGCTGTGTTTGGAACTTCTTGTCAGAACAGTCGATCATGAGAGTTGCCTGAAGTTTGGTTTTGGGGTGGGTTTTGGAACAATTTTTTCTTAGCCCAACTGAGAGAGACATACTATGGGCAATAATCGAGCCAGTGCCAGAAGCGCCCGGCAAAACAATGGAAGTGGTGTGTGCGTGTTTTCCCCTGTCCCAAGGTGTTTGTAAAGAAATGATTCATTAAAAAAACAATGCATATAAATGAATATGAATGTGTGCAAATACACAACAAAGTCTGAAGTTCTGTTGAGGTCACTTCAGAAGTAAAATGAAAAAAAGTCGTGTAATGCAATCCTTAGATTTAGTGAAAGGTCTGTGTTTTTTAATTAATAGTGTCACTGGACCTAGTTTTAGGTAGCCTCTGGCCACTTATACAGTGGGCCAAAAAGTTTACATCCACAAGTACTGAATACACAGTCGACAGTATTTCATGCTCTAAAGCCCTACAGAAAAATTTCAATTGGAGGAGATTGGTTTGGTGCCTTTCTCAGTCTCTCCTTCTCTCTTTTTCCTCTCCCAATAGCAACAGTCTAAATAGATTCCTGTCCTTTTGGGAGGCTGATAGGGCAATTGTGGGGTCTTTTTGCGGCTCAGGAGGAGACATGTGTGCAGTCATTTCCCTAATAAATGGTAATAGACGAGACAGAACTTAAACTCCATCTGCAGAAGACGACCGTTGGTTTGGTTTGGTTTTCTGAGCTGCGCAGACAGGTGGTGTTATTCCACAAAAACTTGCCTGTAGTGTATCAGTATTTTTAGGAGTGTGGCATAGGCTTCATGTAAAGTTCGGTGCTGAGCCCGGCAGGCAAACCAGTTACAGCCCAGTTAACGCCTTCCAAAGGTGCACCCAGCCCTTCCCTCCCATCTTAGAGAGGCATATTTGGGGAGATTTCACAGAAGTTTTCATCAGTGGAGGAACGTTGGTCTCCTGAGGAAGTCAAAACAAATTCTGAACTGTGCCTGTGCCCACCTTAGCGCGGATCACTCTCGTTTTGCTTGTGCGTGGCTTCCATTTGTTTAACTCAGGCCTGGTTTTGTTTAACTGGAGCTAAACAATGAAAAGCCATTTGTACTGGACTGAGTCCTGCTTAGCTTCGCAGTTGGAATTCACGCGTCGCAGAATGCTGTCAAATTCTCCCATCCGGAGGAATTGTGGGTGCAACTGTGTTGCCTTATTCATTTTGCTCTACTTCTTTTTCTTCTATGGGCGTGGGCCTAAAGGTCCATTAAAACGGTTAATGGGAGACACCCAGTGCAGTGCAGTCACCCCCTGCCTGAATGGTGCATCAGACGTAATTGCTCACTGGTGCCTCTGGTTCGTCTCTCGTAATACTACGCGATCACTATTATGCAAACCAGTTGCGCAGAATTTAGAATCTCATATTCTGCAGGAATTGAAGGTGTGCAAAACCTAAAAATATTTGATCTTAATGCTTAGGCAATTGAATATTGACAGTTACAAAATCACCAGCTGCAAAAAGTTACGCTGTTCTTGGAAAAAACTCAGTAGGCTCGTTTCAGCTTCTAACGCTGCTTCATTTTACTTTCAGGTCCTTCGGGTTCATAATTACATCATCTGAGTATACAGATTTGATCTCTCTAGTGATTATATATCCGTGTTATGAAAGTTAGGTTTAGGAGTGTTTGGTAATGAAATATTGCGCTCAAGTTTGCAGTGAATTAAATTCTTTAGTCTCCAAGTAATTTTTCCTCTTTAAGAAATGTTAAATTCATGGGGAAATACTGTTGAGGCCATGGCCAGCCACAGGAGAAACTCCTCCTCCCGTTTCCCTGTGCTTATATCATATATAAAGATTATAAAGATAATTAAAGTCTGAATATAAGCAAATATGTTAATTGAACAAGTGGTAGAGCTTTGTAAATATTCCTTATTTGTTTCTTGACTGTCATGCAGTTACAGTAAAATAGGTTGTCACTGGAAAAACCATTACAGCATTTTTCAGTTAATTTTGTGTCCAAATAGAAATGCCGTACCAAATAACACAATACCTTTTGAAACAGAAACTACTCATTTCCACATACAATGTTGGGAACTTTGGATTTAAATGGAAATACTATCTTCGTTATGTGGGCATGAAAATAAAAATGTCCATCTACTAACGCTTTGTGTTTACGGACAGAACTCAAAAGCCACTGAAAACTTACTGGCAATGGAATATCTTTTATGGCATACCTGAGCCAAGCACAGGTACTCTCGACAGAATTATTGTACCTTGAGAACAGGGGGGCTTAAACAGTGCCCTGGAAAGGTGCCTAGCCTCTTCTTTTTTTTTTTTTTTTGACATTTCAACTTTGTATACATCTAACTCCTTGGTATTAGTAATGTAGTTAGGTTTTTTTAAATATAATTAGGTTTCCATGCTGGCATTTTGTCATGTGAGACTATATAGTAGCATGGAAATAGGAGTTTGAAGCTGAATGCTCTGGAATATCTCCTTTCCCTCACCATACATTAATAGAAATTTTGAAGGCTCCAGGCTGGAGTTCGGAGTGTGACAAATCTTTCATTGTTCAGTTGCTCCTTTGAACAAAATTGCTGGTTTTTATTGAAGCATCATTAGGTGGGCCAGCTGTTTGGCTGCCTGCAGATGTGACCGGCTGATTTTATCAGCAACGACATTGCTGAGAGTGTCAGAGGGAGAGAGTAGACTCAGAGACAGAACGACTTTTGCATCTCAGCTGGCTTTCCTTCAGACCAGAAATGAAGCTCCGTGGTGGGAGCTGAGGACCGTGTTTGTGCTGCCGCTGACCCTTTACAAGGCTGCGAGGTGAAGACCTTTCAAAAAGATCACCTCCACTTCAGTACCACCTCTTGAAACTCTTTGCAAAATGGTATTAACCACTGAAAGGTTCGCATCTGGGCTTTTATCGTGTTCAAAATCTTTTGTATCTTTTTTTTTCTTTTAATGTACTAATAAAGCTGCCAATTTCTTGCAGGTGGGTGTTCATGGCATTAGAATAGAATTCATCAATGAAAAAGGATCAAAACGCACCGCCACCTACTTACCGGAGGTTGCAAAGGAGCAAGGTCATTGTTGCACTTTATTTCATATGATCTGGTGAAGAATTTAAACATACATATAAATCTAAAATGCAATATTTGACCTTGCACTGATGTCAGATGATGGAGCAATATTTAATTGTAAGAAGACTCTTCTATCAAATGCCAATTACATGCCTGTATCGGTCCCTTATAGGGATTCAGTAAACTGTAGCTGTCTTTTAAGCCAGTCCTAAGTGCAGTGTAGCTGTAGGAGAATAAAGTACGGAGGGGTGGTAGAGTGCTGTCAGGCAGCTTTACAGGTGTTAAAAGCTGTCAGTTTTCGTATAGTTGTTACGCTGTGATAGTAGTGCCGTGCAAAAGCTGTGTTAAGTGATGGGATGTCTGGGCAGTTGCCTTAACAGCTGATTGATTCCTAAATTTGCAACGATCAAGCTTTTTTTTTGTTTTCAATTAGGTACTTTCTGCTAGTACTTAATTCCTTTTATAAACACTGGCTTCCTGGGATTTTTGATGGATGGAAGGGAATTACTTTCAATATAAGCGTCCAAAATAATGTTGCTAAACTCCCTTTTAATAGCGGCACAGACTTAAGTTTGTGAATTAAAAAAAACTATAGTAGATTTTGTTGAACAGTCATCTTTTGGAGTGAGCAGCTGACTATGACTACTCTGTTTTTTTCTTTCCAGCTTGACAGTGTGTCTCAGTCTTTTACATTTTGCATTGCTGCTTTTTGGGTGGTTTTTGGCCTTTTTATATTTGAGTTGGTCTGCTAAGGAACAGGATGAAACCTTTACAGAGGATCATCTGTAATTGATAATTCTATTTCCATTTAGTCACCTAAAAGTTCAGAGGCTTTCCAAGACAATTTTTTTTTTGCTTCTGTAGTCTAAGGTTGGCTGCTTAGAGAAGTGGGGTTTTGTTGAGACCTTTGGTGATCACTTAACAAGCTTTTTTGAAATTCAGGAATTGGGGAGGGAGGAGTTTGTCTTTAAATTTCTAAATAGTTTCAGTAGACCATGGATTGCAATCTGACTCCTTAAAGTACCCAAAACTACACCTCCTCTTTTTTTTTTTTTTTTTTTTTTAATTTAAACATTGTGACAATTNTAACAATGTGACTAATCTAATTGCCTCTTTTGGAAATAACATGTCTAGCAGCTACTTAAAATATTAGGCTTTTTAAATCAATAAATAGGAGTTTTGAATAGCATGAAAATTTTCTTGAGAACAGCAATGAATCTGTATTTTTAACCCATCGCTTTTTTTGTTACCCAGTTACCCAGACACCTGAAATGTAATATAGTAGTTCTGAAAGTAGACACAGCACTGTAAAGAGATATTTGAGAAGCAGCCTAATTTCTGAAGCTCTCTGCGCATGTTCAACTAATAACTCTTGTAGACTTTATTTTATACAGACATTTAATTTATCATACCATCATAGCCATTTATAATGTATAAAGTGATTGCGATACATGATCATACCTGAACATTTCAGCAAAGTTAATTTTGTGTCTCGCCCCCAATCTAAGACACCTGGATATAGCGGGTCCACTTTTAAAATATTTCAACTATGAGATTAAAATAGATGTTGATTGTAAAGGGAACTTTGTGCGTAAAGAAATCCTATATGTCATATTTCCTTCTACTGTTCTTAAGTAGGGAAGAATGTTCTATGTTTTATACGGAACCTCAGCAGAGACTTTCGTTACCAGTAACACAACATACTGTACTGCATTTTTGCAACATCTATTCTCGTTGCTGTATTTCTCACTAATTTTTTTCTACTGTAAAATTCAACAGGATGGGACCACATTCAAACCATAGATTCCTTATTGAGGAAAGGAGGCTACAAAGCTCCGATTACTAATGAATTCAGGAAAACAATAAAGCTAACCAGGTATGCATCATGGGATACTACAGATAAATCCTGGTTTTGTAATACTGTGATGTGTTCATTGCTGGTAAGTGCTTATTTCAGATGGTAGCGGTAAGCTTTCCTGTTTATATTATTAAGGATTTCTTTCTTTCTGCAATAGCAGTACGGACTTTGGAGAATGCCTGTGCCTTGCGCAGGGGTTAGTGGCACTAAGCAAGAAAGAAAAGGCCGTGGTTAAATATCAGGCTCCGTATGTTTCGGGGTACCTGCATATTTTGTTTCGTAACTCTGAAAAATCTTAGCAGTGTATTAGCATTTGCTTTTTGCAGTTTGTTCATTGGCTGCAATGGCTCTTCAGGGGCTGATGTTAACGAGAATGATTTGCCATTGTCAATCTGTATTTGAGCAGATGGGGCACGGGGTCTGCTGCTGTGAAGTCACGGAGGCCCCTCGGTCCTCCTAACCCGTTCAGTTCTCAGCGAAAGCGTTGGGTCTCTCTTATCTCCTGTGGAGTACGGGTTTCCCTGATCCTAACAGGCGTTAGGTGTGCAAACGAGGTGGCTGATTTGGCAGCCAGGGTGGTAGTCAAACTGTGTCAGGGTGTCCTCTGGAGCGAAGGGTTCCATTTAATATTTTATTTCCTACTTCATCACTCTCACACACTGGTGTGTTTTGATTTTGCCGATTTAATAAAATGTGTTCTTGAGGGCTTCTTAGTGGGTGGGAGCCAGAATATTTTAGAATTAGTGGCAGATATTCTGCCCATAATATTGTAGTTATATGGTGAAGGGTGGAGGAGTAAATATCTCTAAGAAGGCCTCTAAAACGATATGTATATAAGCTTGCAGTATGAAAACAACTGCTAAACTCTAGTTATCTATTCCATGGAGAAATAAGGAATTTTTAAATCTTACATCATAAGGAAGTATTAACTGTTAATCTTCTCTAGGGAGGCCACACTTGACATACTATTAATACAAATAACAAAGTTAGAATCCTTTGTCCAAAACTGTTATCCTTCCTGTCTTATATCAACTATTAGGGACTCACAGGGTCACGAGATTAGTTCTAAAAATGTTGTCTGTATTAATCTTCTTCCTGTGTCCTTCGGAAATTCTTTCCTTCTCAGTGCAGCCAGGTGTAAGACAGACTCGGCTTCCTTGTCCATAATAAAACCCCAATCCTTTCATTTCAGACATTGGAAAATACTCGGATTCTCCTGATTGCTCATGCACTTTATAGGACAAAGACCTGAGACTCTGGTTCTTTTCACCTTCCACATTTGTCATCTTCATCTACAAATTTTGCTATTACTTAGCAGCAGTTTAAGCTTAGACAAGAGAGAAGGCAAAGCATTTCTTAGAAAAATAACTATTTTAGTATTAGAGGATTACTTGTTCAGTTATCTTGTGGATGAAGAATAAAGACTTTGTGTCTCAATGACTGTTCAGAATTCTGGATTACTGTAGAGTAGCTGTGACTGGGGAAAACGTGCTATTCTGAAGGTTAAATTAGGGAGGAAGGATTTACAGGATCCATCCAAATTTCCAAATGCAGAACCTCAATCTCCTTTTAATTTATTTCAGCTGTACACTTTGTTATCTTCTGTTCGAAAAGAATATATGGAGATAGATGAGGGCAAGAGTAACAGTGCTGTAGTTCTTAAACGACAATTTCTGTACACTTCAGTAAATAAGGAATGTATGTTTCCAAGGAACAAAAATTCTATATAGCGCACATTTTCTTCCAGCTACATGATTTTGCTCGGAGCAATGGCATGTGAGTGTAGAACAAAACAAACAAACAAAAAACCCAAACCCTGTCCCCAGTATAACCCCCACCAAAGCCCCCCTGGTTAGTTCAAGTTCACAACACGCAAACTGCTAGGAAAATCCCTGGCCTGATAACTGGAATAAACAGAGCATAATTTTTAACGTTCGGAAGATATTTTTTTTTGTCTGTCTGTTTTACTTGCTTAAAAACTCAGCTTCTGCTGACATATTATAAATAGTAACCATTTCTCAGCATCAGACAGCCTTTTTTGGAGCCTCATTTCAATAACTTCTTGTCATACAGTAAAACAGCTGTTGGAAAAGTGGAATAAGTGCTTTTACCTTGTTTTTCAAGTCTCGGAATTAAAGTAAATGCCCTGTGCGTGAATAAAGCTTTGAGCTGATCAAAACCAGTCTACTGCTAACCGTCTTCCCTTGAAGTTAACACCCAGTGGTTCTGGCCACGTTTTGAAGAAGAGAACTGAAGAAGAGCGGAGCTGGAAGAAGCGTACCAGTTCTAGGGGTCTAGAATGCGTAAGGACAGTAACTGCATTTTCTCTGCCATCTGCTTAAACCAGCAGATGTGATTCTGGTCAGGCTGCCTTTGGCCTGCTTTGACCCACTTACAACCACCTTCATTAACCGCCAAGCGTATGGTTTCCTTTCGTAGCGGCAGGGGATTTCACGCGCAGACCCGTGTACTCGTCGAGCGCAGAGCGCCGCATACCATTCGCAGCAATTCCAGAAGAGCTGCGGCTCAGCTCTCAGCAAGGACCGGCGGCCGCTTGTTTAATTATACATCATTAACACTGTTGTATCAAGTAAGCGTGGGCACCTTCGGTGCTCTGAAACGCATCCACTGAAGCAGAAAGCTGCAAGCGTAAGATGTTCTGCTCCGCTCCTCTGGCAAAGAAGCAACAGAAGCAAATGTGTTTGCCACCTTAATCGCTGCACTTGGCAACTCCACGGTAGTTCAAACTTTTGTGTTGGGTTGTAAGTGCGAGTGGTTGAGCCATCTGTTGTGGGTTTTTCCAGACCTAAGAGACGAGAGAACAACCAGAGCAACTCCAGAAGAAAAATATGAGAGAGAGAAGTGGTAATATTTTAAATCACTGTAGGTGGATTCACCAAATCTCATCTGTCGGATCTCTCGTGCAAGGTCTCTACGTGAAATTTGTGGAAATGTGGAATAGTGGTGGTTTTGTGTAGATTTTACGCTTCTACAGATAAGTGTAAATGTGGCAGTATGTTCCTTGTTGTCAATACTGATGCAAGTATATCCAAAATATTTGTTGTCAGGGCCTGGATTCTGCTCTTAGTTACATACAGCCGGCCAGTGGTACTGTGGGACCTCTCCATGATTTTTCAGCAGTGTCAGGAGGTGGCAAATGTTGCCCTATTTTTCAAGTAGGGTAAGAAGGAAGACCCTGGTCATTACAGGCCTGTCAGTCTCACTTCGGAGCCTGGTAAAATTACAGAGAAGGTTATTCTGGGAGCTATTGAAAAACACTTGAGAGACAACACAGTCGTTGATCATAGCCAGCACGGGTTCATGAGGGGAAGGTCCTGCTTAACCAACCCAAGGTCACCCATTTAGTTGACCAAGGGAAGGCAGTAGATGTGGGTTTCCTTGATTTTAGCAAGGCTTTTGATACTGTCTCTCCCAGTATCCTTCTGGACAAAATGTCCAGCACACAGCTGGACAGGTCCGTAATAGGTTGTGTGAGCAATTGGCTGACGGGTCGGGCTCAAAGAGTTGTAGTGAATGGGGTTACCTCAGGCTGGCGGCCAGTCACCGGTGAGATTCTCCAGGGCTCAATTTTCATGCTCGTTAATGTTTTTATAAATGACCTGGATGCAGGAGTCAAATGTACACGAAGTTTGATGTGATACTAAACTAGGAGGAGCTGTGGACTACCTTGAGGGCAGAGAGGCCTTAGAGAGACCTGGNACCTGGATAGACTGGAGAGCTGGGCAGTCACCAGCCATGTCAAATTTACCAAGAGCAAGTGCAAGATTCTTCACCTGGGACGGGGTAATCCTGGTTATACGTGCAAACTGGGGGACGAGGGGCTGGAGAGGCCCTGTGGAAAGAGATCTGGGGGTTTGGGTTGATGGCAAGTTGAATGAGAGTCAACAGTGCGCCCTGGCAGCCCAAAGGGCGAACCGTGCCGTGGGGTGCATCAAGCACAGCGCTGCTAGCTGGTCAAGGGGGGTGATTGTCCCACTCTACCCTGCACTGGTGCGGCCCCACCTGGAGTACTGTGTGCAGTTTGGGGGGCCTCAATATAAGAAGGACATCAAACTATTAAGAATGTGTCCAGAGGAGGGTGACTATGATGGCGAAAGGCCTCGAGGCCAAGACTTAATGACGAGCAGCTGAGGTCACGTGGTTTGTTCAGCTGGGAGAAGAGAAGGCTGAGGGGTGACCTCATTGTTGAGGGGTGACCTCATCACAGTCTACACCTTCCTCAAGGGGGGCAGCGGAGGGGGAGGTGCTGATCTCCTCTCTCTGGTGACCAGGGGTAGGACACGAGGAAATGGAATGAAGCTGCACCAGGGAAAGTTCAGATTGGACATTAGGAAAAGGCTCTTCACTGGGAGGGTGGTTGGTCATGGGAACAGGCTCCCCAGGGAAGTGGTCAGGGCACCAAGCCTGTCGGAGTTCCAGGAGTGTCTGGACAATGCTCTTAGTCATATGGTTTAGTTTCAGGTAGTCCTGCAAGGAGCAGTGAGTTGGACTCGGTGATCCTTATGGGTCCCTTCCAACATGAGATATTTTATGATTCTAGTCTAAAAATAACGTAACTCCATTGAATGTAGCTGGGATTATCTTATAAGCAGAAACTGGCAGACAATCGATACTGATTTTTTAAAAGCAGCCCAAAAATCTGTAGTGGTTGTTTACAGTTTTTCTCCTAAGTTTTATGTAAAGAGTTGGCTGACGATACGGACATTCTCAACAAATCATCATGAGTTTCTGTTCTCTCTACTTTGAGCAACAGAGTAGGCAACAAGTTTTAACAGTTCTGTTTGCTTAAAATATTTTTCATCAGTACTTATTTGTCATGTGATTCAAGAATGACCCTGGCAGCCACGGCGGTTGCCTCCCTGCCCTTGTGCAACTGAAATTAGTCATCAGAAGTACAGAGCCGTTATCGTTAAACACACCGCTAGTGCAGTATTTTTAGTGCTACGTACAGCTTCCTGGTAACCGTCCTTGAATTGGCTTCTTTGCTCTTTTCTAGGTACCGTAGTGAGAAGATGACGATGAGCTACACAGAGTACCTTGCCCATCGTCAGCACCATCACTTCCAAAATGGTATTGGGCACCCCCTTCCACCATACAACCATTATTCCTGACACTGAGCCGCATGACCAGTCACTGGACCTCTCTGCAGACCTCTTCCCAGGAGACCCTGCCCCTTCTTGGTCTAGCTATCTCTATTACTGTACCATTTTATGATGATAGTTTCCGTTGCCATGTTGAGGCTTCTTAGTTGGTTAAGCTCATCATGGCAACGGGAGGGAAAACTGCATTACTACAAAGATCCCATACTTTTTTTATTATTGAGTCACTGCAGATTTTTTTGCAGCATATATAGCCCTTGGGGTTTTTATGAAATTTAAAATTTCTACTTCATTAACATTGAATTATATCAATCAAGGCTTTCTGTGACTGTGGATGGAAGGAAGAGTTTAAGGATTACAGTTAGGGATGCTTTGCTTAGCGAAAAGGCATTCATGGATTTGCATTAATAGGTGTGACAGGGAATGAAACATATCAGATTCAGGTATTATATTAGACAATGAATTGCATTTTCATAACGTTCTTAATAATGTTGTGCGTACAATATCTTCCCCCCCCCCCCTTCCCCCCCGAAAGATTTCATGTAGCTGTATACATGATCTTCAGATCCAGCACATCCAGCCAACATCTCAAGGCTGACATCCAAATGCTTTTTTGGATGAAGAGAAGCAATTACACGTACAATGAGAGGTGATGTCAACACGGCAGCATTCTCAGATCAAGTGGCCTAATTGACAGGGCACGACATCATCCAGTAGGCTACCACGTCCCTTCCTCTCCCGCTCTGTGCTGGGACTCGAGGGCAGTCCAGCCCCGTCACGACTAGTCGTCATAACGCATTCGTAACGAGAGGATGCCTTTCTGATGATCTCAAATTAGGAGTGACATTTGTTCTTAAAAACAGGTTGGCGAGTAGCAGATGTCATATTAGGAAGAAAATGGATTTAGATTTTAGTGCCTTTGACTATGACATAACTATATGCTTATATATAAAATTCATAGAAAAAAATATAGCAAATACGCCAGACATTCTAGCAAACCATATTGAGTCTGCTCTGGCGTCAGGTTTTTGGGGATTTTTTTTAAAGTGAGGTGTTTGGGTTTTTTTTTATAGCAAACCTATTTTGGAAAACAAAAATCCCTTTTTTGTTCTTTCTTCTGCTTTTGAACTTGCTGAGTTTTATCAAGTCATGAATAGTTAGATAAAGTTAACTATTGTTTAAAAAAAAAAGAAAACTCTTGTGAAAGAGCACAGGACAAGTATGCCATAATTTTACATGTTTTCATCTATTACAGGAGTAGTACTTGACAGCTGTAAGTACTGTGTAATAATTCTGATACCCCTCCACACAGTCGAAGAAAGAAAACTGATTGGAACTTTTTCCTGCTGTAAAAATAGGCTTTAGTAAAAGGTATGCGTGGTGCGTTTGTAGGGCCACTATATGGTAGGAGCGACCTTGCTGGTGCGCCGGCAGAACGCCCACGAATACCTGGTGTAGCTCAGTGCATATTCCAGGGGACAATACATGCCGTCTATTCTAGAAGAGACCTTCCTAATACGAGTGAGTAAACCACAGTAAGCAGAAATTCCAGTTATTTTGAATAATGAATGTTTATAAATATATAGATGTATAAAAGTCAAACAGATAAAATGAATTAAAGTTCAGTTGTCTAAAAAAAAAAAATCAAACTAATTGTAAAAACGTTTCAATAGGGTTTCAAAACCAGAAATGGATAAACTGTGCTCATCCCTTACGTGAGGTTAGCTTTGCCACTTCATTCCTACGGAGGTTCTTGTAGAAGGTCTTTGGTATTCCTTCATCCACAGCATTTGATGTCCAAATATTAACGCTTTCAGTTGCGATGCCTTAATTTATAAGCAGAGGGCCTGAAATTTCAGGAGCCAAGAGATGCCAGCCAGAAGCTGCAAAAATGAATAGATGTTTATACAGAGGCTATTTTGGATGATACTGTTGTCTCGTTTCTACTTGGGGACCACTTTTAAATGCATTAGTCTTCAAGTGGAAACTGTGAACAAGTGGCTACCTGATACGAGCTGTGTTGGTTTTTTTTCTTGCCCTTATAGGGAAACTGAGCACAAACTGAATCATTCTGCTGCAAAAAAAAAAAAAAGTCATCCAACCCCATCTTTATCTGTCATCTCGTTACAGCACGCTCATGCGCCTGTATGAGCTCATTGTTAGAAGTTTTTTAAAAAGATCTATTATATATAAAAATATATATGTATTGAAAGGTGCTAATCAACCTCAAGCAGGTCACGTGACTGGTCATGCGGATCTAAAATCATATCAGATTTTTTAAAAAATCTTCGATATATGCAGATGTTATACAGAATTTCTTACCAGTGTAATAATGATATACTGATGAATAAACAATCCTGCAGGTTTTTAAGGACAAGGTCAGCAATACTTCCCACCATGGCTTGGGGGGGAAAAGGATAGTTTTGTCTCCTTTTTGTATACAGCATAATGCACAATGCATTTTTGTCTATCTCTTAGTAGCTGTTGCTTAAAAATATAGTTAAAAGGGTGTTATACAAACTGTAAAGGTGTGCTTCTGAAATGAGTTAACGCCAGACCCTTCTGGACCAGAGTTTTGTATCACTAATTAAACAACTGTTACAGAGTCTGTGGTCAATCAGATTGTATGCTACTTTTTTTAAAAGATTGGAATAATCAATCTCTCTACAGTGTTTCTAGGGCACCTACCTCCTCAGCACGCGAGTGCTGACAACGCTACGGATCGTTTCTGTGTCACTGTGGGTTTATTTGTACAGAACGTGCAGTTCACTGTGACATGCACTGGGACAGAATAGGTCTGTTTGCCTAAAGCTGATCAACAACTGCTTTCCCAAATGGCATTCCCTCGTAGTTGGGTTTAGTACCCTTTTAGATATATTGCTGGGTTTAGATACTTTTTGGGTTTCATTTGGGGTACTTTATAAGAAGTTAAGGTACAACCAAGTAGCTTATTTCACTGGTTTTTAAGTTGGAATGCAATTTTTTTCTGAGCACTACTCAGTTTGCCTTATTCATTAAAGAGATTGTTGGGGTTCTGTTGGTTTTGTTTTTTTTTTAATTCTTTTGCTTAATGTTCCTAAAACCCCCATTCTGTAAACCGAGTTAGACAACAGAACCGTAGACTTGACACGAAACTATTACTCAGTCACGCTTCGAGTGGCCTTCCTTCTGCCGCGACTGCTGTAGCACTGACTCTTCACCATCTCACCCCAATGCTGATGCCGGCAGGGGAGGGCACGCTGCACCGAGTCCTGACCTCAGCTACCCCATGGAATCAAGGCGCTCAAATCCATTTGCACACCCTGGCGTTTGTATACGGACCTCTTTACTCGTCTTCAAATGTGCGGGTTTTGAAAATTGTCGTCTGGAGTAGGTCACATCTCTTCTGTGTGTTAGATCGAACCAAAGACGCCTCCAGCCATGCCCAAATGCTGCTCCTAAAGCCTGCCTTCCAGTCCTGACTAAATCCCTGCAGGATTAAATGTGTTAACTTTTTTATTTTTGTACAGTTTCTAACTGATTTTTGCTAGTGATGTTAATTGAATTAAGTTTATTTGGAGAGTCTGAATATCTTCTCCATTTAAATAAACTGGTGACTTTCCTTTTATGTTTAAGAAAAAGAAAAAAAGTTTAAAAAAAAAAAAAAAAGAGAAACCCAAAGTGTGCCTCTCAGATTTAAGGGTTTCTGGTTACATTTATTCTTAAGACCAGCAATGATTCTTTATATACAAAGATATGTTTTTCCTCGTTTTTTATTACTGTTAAAGAAAAAATAAAAAATAAAAACCTCTTTCTTTGCTCTGGACCCAGTAATTGCGCTGGTACATAAACGCACTGAGAAAACAAACTTTTGTTTGAAACTTTTGTAACAACTTATGACTGTTTTTGTATATCAAAGTTGATTCTTTTCAAGATATTTGGATCTAGTTTCTAAGTTATTTTAGTGTTTTATATGTTACAAGAAAAAAAAAAAATTACTTTAAATTGTTCACCAGCATTTTGAGTTATCTTTAATGCAATGGTGACACCCGATGGGCTTAGAGCTACCTGGAGTAGCTTGTGAAGCCTCCGGCTTTTCCTTCCTTCCTTAGCAACTTGATTGATTACAATAATATCACAGATTACCCGAACCCCCTTCCTTTATAACTAGATCCTCCTTCCTTCCACATTTAATTGCTATTAGTGTGAAGAAACTGTTGAAATGGGCATTTTAATATAAGTACGGCTTAAAAAGAGAAAAATGAGGAAAAAAGAAAAAAAAATAGAAGGTTATCTGTGGGTCTGTGAGATATGGCTGTGGAAAGATATTGTAGTCGTTTTAACACTATTGTTATTACCTTTTAAATCATTTACCCAATAAAATAAGGAAAAAGAATACTTTATGTTTTTCTGCTTAATTGTGCGGCTTGGTCAATTTTATTTTTTTTTATTGAAGCATTTGCGGTCAGCGTCAATGTTAAAGGCTAAGGATGCATTCGGAATATCTTCCTGTGACTGTTCTTAACTCCGTCCTTGCCTCTGCCCCGCTGTGGGAAGGGACTGTGGGTGGGCACCTGCCCCTTTCAGTCTAATTCAGAAGTGACGCGCTGAACACTCCAAGTTAAATCAGCATTTCTATCGGTTACATCACTATTTATAGCAGTATAATTATCAGTATTTCCATCAGTTAGCTCAGTTTTGTACTTTTTATGTCTAAGTTTAAACATGGGATTTTGCCCAGGCTCGGGCTCTGAGAGGGGGAAGCGGTTTCAGCCTCTTGAAGCAAATCTTTGTTGTAGAACCAGTTATACTGGTGGAACCAACACATTGCCTACCCTGCCTGCAGCGACACTGTTCAACAGAATGATGTGGCAAAATCGTATCAAAGAATATCTTGAAGTATCACCTAAATAATTTCAATACACTTTCTTCTTATTACTCTTACAGTAGTAGGTGTGATGTTAAAGAACACCTCGGCTTGCTTTGAAGGAGGGATTTCTATATCTTGCATGTCATATCCAGCTAATGTGTGGCCTATGTTGACCAAATTTTATGGAAAAAAAAATGATAGTGTGGAGTTTGCATTGACTTACGGGGCTCCTGCGAAGTATGGAGGGCCAGGGAAGAAGTCTTCTCCTCTTCCCCAACAGCTTTTAGTCTAATCACAGTGGGGCCATTTTTAAATTGTTTTACTTAGCAGATCCAGTGAGAACAACGCAGCAGAACCTTGAGTTCATTCACAGCTTTAACGGGCAGTGCCCGTGTTCAGCACCCCGCAGTAACTGCGGCTTGGCATTCCGCGGGTGGGCAGTGGCTGAGGGAGCCTTGGCCAACCTCTGCGTGGGGATGGAGAGCTGTGCTCACACCAAAGACGTTTTATTCCAGAAGAAGAGGAGCGTCTTCCCGTGAAGCAACAAAACCACAATCCGGCTGATGACAAAACAAAGTACCCAGACAGGTAAAACCGACTTGGAGAACTTCATTGCCTGAGCCAAAGTCTTAGTGCACTGAGAGACATCTTCTACCAAGTCTGCGTGAAAGGGAGACTGTTTGCTCTGTAGGGTAATTCCTGAGACAAAGCAAGAAATTTCTAACATCTCCCTGGAATTCAGACCTGATTTTAGAAGTGGTTTTGTTTGCCTTTGACTAATTCAAGACTACTCGATCTCCTGTCTGTAGATGCAAAGTCTTTGAAAACAGACCAATAAAATCCATGTAACCTTTAGATGTTGAAAGTCGATGCAGGCATTGCTCCATTTGCTTTGAAGCCTTGATTTCGAAGATTTAAAAAAAAACCCACCTGCTTGAGTAAATAGCTTCCATTTTTGGTTTAGTATTTCACAGATTCAGATTAATCTGAATTGGGTAAAACCTGCCCAAAACTCACAGTCCAGTGAGCTGTACAGCTAGTTACGACTTCCTACCAAAAGTTTCCCACTCTTCTTGCTACTTTAGCCAACTGTGCAGTTATCACACTAAAAATCAAACTAGCAAAATAGTACTGAATATTACGGATGTTTCAGAGGTGGAAACTTGCTTATTCTTACATATACATTGGTATTAAACAATGAAAGGCTGACACAATTCCAGTTAGAGAGAGATGCAGAGGATAATTAGCAGTGCCTGAGAAAGGAAATTGCTTGTTTAGTTCATCCTGGGTTTCCATAAAGCACCCGCTTTCTACTTCAGCTGTTGTATCCGTCTTTTTGCTGTTCAAGAGAATTGGGTCTGTTCCCCAGCTGCCTGAAAACTTACTACTTCTACAGTGCATATATAATGACAGAGGTGGGCACATCCAGGATGTTCTTTTTCCAAGAACAGTATTTGCCAGGAGCCTTACACGATGAAATACCTGCTTGTCTGAGGTGTACTGGGTTTTAAAAAGTCTTAAGCAAGAATACTGAGTGCATGGCACGATTAGAATGAGAACAAAACTGTAGAGTATCCATTAAAATGCATTTATTTGTTTTAATTCAAAGGTTTAACAACTATTTGCCCAGTGACCTGGACTTAGGGCACAACAATGAAAAAAATCATCAGACCAAAATACAAAAACCAAGTACACAAATGACCCCTTATTTGTAAATGTTACCTCATAACCAAGTTTTAGCACATTAAAAAGGTCTACAAAATTTATAACACTTTTACAAATTATTCAGAGCTAACAGCAGAGGTGGCGGCTGAGCCTCTCCGCAGCCGTCCTTGCCCTCGCTGCGCCACGCTGTGCTGGAGCAAGCGGCTCGGGTAAGGGGAACTGCAAGTTTCCAGCGGCCCCGGTGCTCCAGCCCCCGCCTGAGCCGCTCCAGCCCCCGGCACAGCGCGGCCGGCGAGAGCGGCGTGGGTCTGCCCGCTGCCTCCGCTGCAGCATTGAGAGAATGACTCCGTAAATGCAGAAATAATTTAAAAAAAGTACAAAATTGACCCTGAAGAAAAATAAAGTCATTTAAAAAACGGCTTGGCTTTGACTAAGTTACACGAAAAGCTGCAAGACAGATTTACAGCAATATCACTTTGAGTACGAGATCACAAAAATCAACAGATTCGTTATGAGTCTTGTCACTGTAAAAATGAAAACATCAAAGTTGACCTGTCTGCCTGTAGAAACCTTTCGCCTCCTGACAGAAGGGCTGACGTGTGCCCTTTTGCTGGGTTCTGGCCTTTTCAGAGCTTTGTTACCTATTAGGACCAATTTAATTCTGAGGAATCTGCCTCGAGAGAAGCAAGTGCAGCAGTGAGAAAACCAGCACATGTCCATTTTCCATTAGCTATAGATGCATAGAAAACAACTGCCTGCGGTTTAGCTGCAAGACCTAGGACAGCATAAAAGTAATGTACAGTAATTTAACGGTTGCAAATAGCCATTTCTGAAAGGAAAATACAATTGGGCTTTACAAGATGATATCAAATATACAGAAATAGGAAACCCCTGATTGTGGCCAGAAACGGATGGATAAATCTACAATGAGGTACTCTGCCATCTCAAGGTATGGAAATGACCTGACTTTTCAGGGCTCCCAGCTGCAGCAAGGCAGCAGCTGCTTGAGCACAAGTTTGCCAAGCCCCAAGAAGCCGATCCCAACCCAAGCGGAGGGTGTACTCATACACTGGGGCTTTGCACTGATCTACACGAGCATGACCAAGAGCTGTTAATTGTCACCCTCAAAAGAAACAAGAGGCAAAGTCTTCTTTGGTGCTTATGTAGGAGGAAGGTAAACAAACAGCTACACCTCAAGCACTGTGTACCGTGTCCGAAGCTTTGAAACCGAGCCCTGCCTGTGTCCTGGCCAGCTAAAGCCTTGGCACAATTATCTCAACGTTCGTGGGCTGAATGGCCAGATGTTACGGTGGGTGCAGAAATCCGAGTAGCTCACTTTGCTGCGCAGAAGGGCCACTTACTCTAAGGCTGCATAAACAAACTGCTCAGCGTCCAAGAGTACTGCAGTTAATAATGCTTCACTTCTGTGTACAACTGGGGGCAAAGTTAGACGGTCATTCACTGGCAGAAAGAGTTTCATCGCTCCTGGCTGCATCAGAAGAAGTGTGGCCAGCAGGGCGAGGGAGGGGATTCTGCCCCTCTGCTCTGCTCTGCTGAGACCCCACCTGGAGTACTGCATCCAGCTCTGGGGCCCCCAACACAGGAGAGACATGGACCTGTTGAAGCAGGTCCACAGGAGGGCCATGAATATGATCAGAGGGCTGGAGTGCCTCTTCTATGAAGACAGGCTGAGAGAGTTGGGGTTGTTCAGCCTGGAGAACAGAAGGCTCCGGGGAGACCTTATTGTGGCCTTCCAGTCCCTAAAGGGGCTACAAGAGAGCTGGGGAGGGACTTTTTACAAGGACATGTAGTGATAGAACGAGGGGGAATGGCTTCAAACCGGAAGAGGGCAGGTTTAGATTAAACATTAAGAAGAAATTTTTCACTTTGAGGGTGGTGAGGCACTGGCCCAGGTTGCCCAGAGAAGCTGTGGCTGCCCCATCCCTGGAGGTGTTCAAGGCCAGGTTGGACGGGGCTTGGAGCAACCTGGTCTAGTGAGAAGTGTCCCTGCCCATGGCGGGGGGGTGGAACTCAGTGATCTTCAAGGTCTCTTCCAACCTAAACCATTCTATGGTTTCTTTTGTTTGAAGTGCCAATGGTACTAAAAATTAGGCAAGTAGAAGGCTCTGTTCAGACACCTTAATAGACACCAACTTCTCTGTGATGTCCAGGCATCAGCACTGCACAAGGATTTTTCCTGGTGTTGTGCCTGACTTGCTCACGGACAGCAAATGAGGCCACTTCAGGGTGAGACTTTATGCTCAGCATAGGCTGCTGCGGAAAGGCCCAGGCTGGCTGGCTATCTGGCCCACCTCCTGCCCTGTCCCAGAGCTACTGCTAATGTTTTCATAACTGTTAGTACCGCGACAAAAGATTTAGGAACATTTGACCAGGTAGGACCAGGACCACCCTTGCAATTGTAAAATCTCATCACCCGGTACTGGGCAACAGCTTCACGTTGACATATTGTGTGCGTAATACCACAGGAGAGAATGCCAATTAGCATTCAAGAATAGCAGTATAGTTCTGCTCTTTAATTTCCAGCATAAATAAGCATAAAAGCAACCAAAGAAATCATCTATATAGTATAACTGCCTATCAAATAAGCCATTCAGGGAAAAGAAAGTAAGCCTCTGCATGGAAAAAGACTAACTAACCCCTGTGGAGAGTAAAAGTATTCTGCTTTCCCATTCAAACCAATGATGTCCTGCACACTGAACAAGCTCTGACTGATGCATATTCCAAACAGATAGTAGAGACAGCTAAGGAATAAAGGATGTGAAGCTCCATGAGCTTAGCTTCAGATGTTTGTTCCCTTTCTGCGCCCATTCTGACCTGTTCTTCACCTTCTGTGAAGCTTGTGGCTCAGCTGTGCTGATACAGGTTCTTGTGGCACCAAATCACAAACCAAAATGAAATACTAAATTTAAAAGCCTTCAAAAAGGGGTAAGGGGAGGAAGGGAATCATTTAACTTTCAGGCCCCTCACTACAAGAAAGACATTGAGGTGCTGGAGTGTGTCCAGAGAAGGGCAATGAAGCTGGTGAGGGGTGTGGAGCACACGTCTGGTGAGGAGCGGCTGAGGGACCTGGGGGTGTTCAGCCTGGAGAAAAGGAGGCTGAGGGGAGACCTTATCACTCTCTACAGCTCCCTGAAAGGAGGGGGTAGTGAGGGAGGGGTCGGTCTCTTCTCCCAAGTAACAGGGGATAGGGCAAGAGGAAACAGCCTCAAGTTGTGCCAGGGGAGGGTTAGGATGGATATTAGGAAAAATTTCTTCACTGAAAGGGTTGTCAAGCATTGGAACAGACTGCCCAGGGCAGTGGTTGAGTCACCATCCCTGGAGGTGTTTAAAAGACAGATAGATGTGGCACTTAAGGACACAGTTTAGTGGTGGTTTTGGCAGTGTTAGGTTGATGGTTGCACGAAACCATCTGAAGGGTCTTTCCCAACCCAAATGATTCTGTTCTAACTCAGCCAGCTTCATCGATATTGTACAACAAGCAAAGCAGCTTGTTCTGCTGCCTTCCCTCCAGCCTGGCCCCCATTGCACCATTCGACCCCTACAGCAGCTTCAATACTTCTAAAATCTGTACTGAGTGTAGTAGTTGGTTTACCTTTCTCCTTTTTTGCTGTATTATGTTTATGTTCAGTTAGCCATCTTAGCAACATAAATGGGTATTGAAGAGTTCAACAAGCTCCAGAACCTGCATTGGTAAGGTCTGGAAAGGGAATTGGCATTGATGAGCAGTTCTTTCAGTGTACTCCATGTGAAATTAGGCCTGAAATTTCTAGTGTGACTCAAAACAACTGGACCAGCATAACAGAAAAGCGTGAGTCACAGCGCAGGGACAGAAGCAGATGTCTATGGAAGAGGGCGGGACGGGGGGCAGGAGCAATCCCGGTGGGTCTGCTTTTGGAGTCAATGGTCCAAGTGGTGCAACTACACCAAGAATCCTTTAATCCGAATGGCCCCAGGGCTTCCCCTGGTGCGAGCTGTATCTAACATTGCCATTCCTGCTACTGAATTTTAAGTTGGTCAGAAGGTCTCACAAATTTTGCATTCCGAGCAAAGAGCCTGCACTGAGACACCTGAGCTTATTTAAATGCTTCTGCAGTCTTAGTTGACCAGAGGCAGTCAATGGTGGCAAATAGCCGCTGCTTTATACTTGTATAGAATACCCTGAAGTGTATGACTAGAGATAGGAAATGTTATAGTTTAAAAAAAAAAAAGCTGCTACTTTCACATAACTCAAGAAATTTTTCCAGTAACTACAATATTCTGAAGAAAAAAAAAAAATAAAGAAAAAGGAAAGAATCTTTAAAAAAATATATATGTAAAGTTAAGCAAATAATAATGCTAAATAACATTTGCAAAATTTGGCTAAAATCACTCTATTGTATTACCAAACATTCCTTCTAAACAGGATTGGATCCAACATAAGGCATTTGGCCAAATTCTTAAGTAAATAAATAAACCTTGACACACTTGACAGTAACTATGGGGAGGAAGAATCAGCGTATCATTCATTCAGCTATTCACAGGAGATGAAGTATATTAATAGGGGTTATGCTTTAACACCCAGCACTGGGCATCTTAGCATCTCCCAGCAACATCCTGCATTGCATCACCACGAAACACTGAACCTGCTGAAATAAACAGCGAGAACTTCTGTCACTTCAGCAGGTAATTAAGTGGCCTTCCGCAGACCAATTCTGGCCTTCAGTACCCACGAACACATTCGGTCTTTAGGCCCCACTCCACAAATACTCAAGCACCATCTGCCCAGCGGTACTGGGGCAGCAGTGAGACCGCTCGGTGAAATCCATGATGTACTCAGACATTTGCAGGACCAACAGTTGGCAGCAACTCTGTTTGCTGGGAGTTCTTATTATCAGGTGCTTCACTTTCTCAAGTTGAATTCTGATTAAAAACACGAGGAGCCGTACAGTCTGTATAACGCAGACTAGCTATACATGTTTGATGGATAGGTTAGGTGTATGTTGCATGGTGTGTAGGTGTATGGCAAGTTATGAGAGTACATTATATTTATTATGTATATATATACACAGCAAGGCATGGAAGCAAGCCAGAAACCAGTTTGTAAATTAGAACGTGGGACGATATACTTCTGATTGAGGTGTCCTTTTTTTTTTTTTTTAATCACGGAGTGAAAATATTTGAAGTAGCCATTTGTTCCCTCGCCAATGAAAATTTTTGTTTTTAAGGAAAAAAAAAAAGTCAACCACTTCCCATTCTTACTTTTCTTTCTTGAGGTATAAATGACTGTACCTTAACTTCAGAATATATCTTCAGGTGATCCAGCTGGAGGAGGTATGATGGTTTTGTTTTATCTTACAAGTCACAGCTTTGACAACGCAATGAATCTATAAATTGCAACAAACTTTTGTACAACAAAATTCCTGCAAAACAGTCTGCGTAACAGACTAACAATTAACTATCTGGAGGAACACACTCAAGATTTCCCATCTTTCTGCCCAACAGTTTCTCCTCTAGCCTTGAAAAATTTGAACAGGTACGCACAGTTTACTTTTTATCATTCTGCCTGTCTACGTCCTGTTCTCCAGAAGACATGATGACAGGAAGATTTAGTCATACCAGTAAACTGGAACACTTTGTGTTCAGTAGAGCCCTGCACTGATTTGATGTTCCTTTTTATACCTGTATTGTAAAATCAGTATACAGAATGTATTAGAGCTGTAGAGAGAGAACAGTTTCATTTTGTTTCTTCACTAACCACTCTGCCGAGTGAGGATCAGCGTAGAAACAGAGGAGGAATGTTTCAAAAGCTAGTAAGTAAAAAAAGAAAACGTTGATGTTTACATTGGACTTTGTACCGCCACTCCCTCTCCAGTCTAAGCTAAGTGAAAAAAACCTTTTGTTCGAAGTCAGGTCAGAACAGTGGTTGAAATATCATAGCTTAGATGTAACATGGGCTTTTGAAATTATTTCAACGTGGTGTTTTTCCACTCACTCAAATAAAAGCGTCTCCAAAGCATAAAGATCTGATGGGACTTAGCCAGACAGGTATTTATCCACAGCAGCGTAGAAATTAAGTAGTCAAAAAAAAAAAAAAAAAAAAGATTTTTGAATGAGTTATTGTTCCCCAACATTTTCAACCAGCTTAAAGAAAATACAGTAGAACCTCATTGTTTTGCACTTAGGACTGGGAGATTAAGTGTACATCGTTTCACTGTGACCATTTTGCAACATTCAAGTGCTAGGAGTTAAGCCAGGACGATGCACTTCAAGATGCGTTCTGCTCACATCAGTGGAGCATTGTAATTCAGCTTTATTTCCTACCCTATGATATAAGTATACTTATATTTAATGGAAAATAAGTCAAAACGAGGTAGCAGTGCCACTCTCTTTGCTGGAATGTGGACAGATCCTGGCCTAATTTTAAACGGTGGCTTAGCAAGATTCTACTGTAATTACACAAAATGTATAAAACACGAACCTTTTCCAGAATAAGGCCACTAATTTTGCCATTGGCAATAGGCAGTGAGAAACAGCAGTTAAAAAAATCCCTCACTTGATTATAGAGGTGTTTTTGAGGCAATAAACTGTGGGGAGAAGTATAAAACACATTGTCCTCTCATCCCTCCTCTTTGTTTTCCAGTATCAGTATCTCTGCTTCCTGTGCGTACTGCTCCATGGGGAGACATTTCAGTCTATTTTCTTAGGTGGGAGTCTAAGCAAGTCCACGCTACATTTAAAGATGGGGACAGCACTGTAAAACAGTAGGATTACGAGCTTCCCATGAGTCATGGTCATGACAGTCTGATGTCCAGACGCCCAGATTCGATACCAGCGCCCATAAAAAGGATCTGAGACGGCTGGGCACAACATGTTGTTCAAATTCACTTCTGTAACCTGAGAAAGTGACAACAAATTTATAAATTAACAATATTTTTGTGTTGCGCTGATTCAGACACCTAAAATGGTAATTCTGAAATTACCATAATAATCAAAAACGTTTAGATGACAATCTATTGTTCAACACAAGTAGGGCATCTTTCAGAAGGAAAGCAGATCCAAATTCAGTTGTGCATTTAATAGATGGATTTATGCAGGTACAGAACCAATTTATGAAATATTTTACCGATACTTATGAGAGATGAGATACAAATGCCCATTAGAACATGCAATTAAAAATTTGCATGCAAGTAGTCTTATCCATATATATCTGGACACTTTGAAAACTAGTCAGTGTTTTTACTTTGAATGTACTTGCAAACTATCCATTTATTAACCTGTATTTACTTACCAATCCCAGAATCTGCAAGATGCTAAAATGATACACAAACATAAACCCCGTGGATAAAAGAGCCCACCAGAAATTGCAGAGTGGTTCTGGAGTGTAGATACCTTGAAAAGAAAGGAATGCATTAGTATTCAGCTGAACTGCTGCGTCCATCAAACACTCATGAATAATCCTCTCTCTTCTCCTCTGTGGATGTCAGCGCATCTGGCTTTAGCTGATAACCTACTCAATACCATTATAGTAATTAATATTTGAGAGCCTTATTTCTTACCTGGAGCGTCCTGAACAGTTTCTTCCCTCCTTCTGGTCCAGCAGTAAAATGTACAATATGTTACCTCATTAAGCTTGCCTATTTTTTACCACCACCAGTGATTTTTACCTCATTCTTCTTTCTACCACAGAAGTACTAAATGATTTTAAAATACAGTAATGGTATGCGATGACTCTTCACAAATCAGGGTATTTATACTTAAATACCTGCTTCTTATGGGAACTATGACTTCAGCATGCACAGAGCTAACCTAGATAGTGGCAGTTCCTGCACAGCACCGTATAAGAGCACAGCCTAATTGCCATTTCCTAATTTTATGGTTATTTAACAACTATTAAAAAGTAACCTGCCCCAATAATGCCTAGGAACAGAAAAGCTGTATAAAGCAGTCAATCCAATGACAGATTGTGCTTTTAAATAAAAACTACTGTAGAGATATTTTCCGATATACACTACAAACAATTTTATATTCAGTAGATATCACAGATACTGTAAAATATTTTTTTCTCCTTCAAATGAAGTAGCAGATATCACATTATTTATTCCTGGGCTCACCTTTCTCTCTCCTCCTGAAACTAGGTTTTGTCAATTTACTGACAAAACATGATGTCACGTGGGCTAGAACGTACCAAGGAAATCAGATCTCATAAAAGTACCCTTAGATACAAGACTATTTCTGGAATTAAATATTCAAACATCATATGGTGAGAACAAAAACAGTTTACAGAGTTCTCAAGACTCTTACTAGCAGACATAAAAATTTCAGTGTAAGATATTGGGGAAAAGTATTATTTTCCTTAAGACTTTAATAACTTAACCTAGGGACACAAAAGAAAAAGACACATAATATGAAGCTTCTCAGGGGCCATAAGAAGCTGTAGAGTTTCAGATGATTATAAAAACACACTGGCACTTTTTATCTACCTTTGTCTGCTCTCTGATCCATTAGATATTATTAAATATTAGAATATGTATCCAGTACTCAAAGGATAGCTTAGAGCACAGAGTGCAATATTCACATTAGCCTTTGCTAGCTAGCGCCTTCAGTAATTACCAGGAAGATCGACAGACGTCAGCATATACTGTACAAGGCTACTGGGAACTCAAATAACTACACAGGCGTAGCTAGCTAGGACAGAACTCACTAGACTAAAGCTGGTATAAGTCTGCCTATGTATGGTATTGTATGGGGATAAAGGCAAATAACTGCTTTACCACACCAGCACAATGGTGCATCCTGCCTCAGGTTTAAAATCCCTACATGACTGCTTCCTCAGTCCCTGTTGCCCTTTTATAATTCTTTTCTGCGTAGTTTTCTTCCATAGTTTGTACCCATCATGGCAGTTCAGGTTGATTTTGCAGTAGCTACCTGAAATAATGCGTTTTAGATATCATTTTGTGAATGTTACAAATTCAAAATTACCTACACTTTATTGTCTAAAACTACATCTGTTCATTGTCCACTCAAAATAACATAGCTTCTCTGTTGCTGGTCAACAGGGAGTAAGGAGTTGATTGTATGCTTGAATGACAGCAGCACATCTGCACCCCATATATCACTCACTGACTTTAATGAGCAACAATATTAGTGTAATTACCCAAGATACAACTGCACACCATGTTTTAGTAAGCAAGCTGTGCCTTGGCGCTACCACGATAAATAGGAGCAGAGAAGCTACTTTGAAAGCATAAGGCAGCTTATAAGATTTCTTAGCCAGTGGGTAGGTGAAGGTCAGAAGAAGTGTCTGAACAATAAGCAAAATCCAAAGGTAAAAGTGACCTCTACATGAATAACTAAGTGGAGTGCTCCACAGGTAAAGGGAAAAAACTCACAAGTCTAATTCTTCGAACATGCATAGCAAGCATGATCTAAGAGCTGGTATCCTATTGAGAAAACAGTACAGGAGACTTTACTTAACTAGCAATGATATTCATTAAACTCCACTGCCTGAAAACATCCGATACGTGATACCACCTTGAATATGGTTTTTCATTACAGAGAGCCAGAGAAGACACAACTAGCCTTGGTATCAGAGTTCAGGAGACCATGACTCTATTTTTGGCTGCACCGACTTTAAGTGACCTGCTCAAGCTATACAGAATCTCCTTGTGCTCCCTCCTCAGCTGCAGGGTAAAGAAAACATGGTTTGACTTGCAAAGGTTTTTTTGTATTCTCTTTGCAGGGTTAGGTGCATGTTTAACCTAGATGCAAAACACAAAATAAAATTTAAATGAAGTGTCTAAAACAGCTCCCAGGAACTGGCGGAGGAGCGCTGTACCAAATTTGGTTTCACATGAACCCGTCTGGTTGGCAGTTGCCTGTGTTATTTGAAAAGTATTCGACAAAGCCAGAGAACAGATGGTAGTAGTCTAGAGAGGTAAACACTCAGAAAAGCTAGAATCCAGAGACCTTGATATTTGGAGGACTTACAGTGCAGGTAGTATATAAACACTAAAATAGAGAAGTGAACCCAGCTATGGAACAAGACTGGAGAGAGAAAGCAGTCATTAAAAGACTAAGGAAATTGCACAAGATGACAAAACAGATCAGTGGCATAATTTGGCTTTGAACCCAAGCTTCTCATGTCCAGCTTCAATCTAGTCAGGGAATCATGTTTCAGAAGTCACTTAGGAGAGCTGTTCAGGTTCCTCCGGCAAAGAATCTCACACTGCTGCATCCTCCCTCTGTTGCAAAACTTCAAAAAATACATTAGCAACTCTCAACCTCTACAGACTTTTGATCTCGGTATATAATAGAAAAATTCCTCCTTGCTAGACTTTGCAATCCTGAAAATAATAGTGTGATTTTCAGCAGTATCATTATTTGGACATCAAGGGACAAAAAGGAAACAATGACCTCCACACAAAAGCATTCCAGAGAGCTCTGGATTCCCAAGTGTGCTTTGGCAAACTAATTTTAAATTCATACCTGGGATATTTTCTGTACATTTCTCATCAGATAAATAATCACTATAGATTTTATTACTCTAGGGTCCTGCTGTTCAACAGATGACTGTTTAACGGAGCAGTGTGGTCTATTTTCTGTTAACAGAACCATACAAACAGGAAAATTGAGACCCAGCTGGGCGGTCGGATGAATGGCCTGTGTTGGCTTTGGCAAAAGCTACTTGCTGCTTGCATAGGAAATCAATGTCAATAGGTAGCAGTGAGTTTCACTCTCTATTCCCTAAGGATCACAGGCAATTCTTGCATGTTAAGCACTTTCAAAAATTTAATCCAACTGCCAGTCTGGCAATAATCTCATTCTCAAAAACGCTCACGCCCGGGACAGTTGAGACTGCTCCAAATCAGGGTCATCCAAGTAGGCTGTATATTTGCTCTGGTGTCGAAATAGCATGGCACTGCGTATTTCAGTTTAAATTAAACATCATTATTTCAATAGCATTGATAGGAAAGATTTCATATAGGTTGAAGAGTTTGGGGTTCATCATCTGCTTCTGCAACAAGAATTTTTTGACCTTGAGCACGCCAAGCAGTTAATTTTGCCATCTAGGAAATGGAAGCATGGCTTTAAAAATCCAAAGATCAACAAAGAGAATCAGTTTCTTTTATACTGCTCCACCCCCCCCGCCATGTCTTGTGCTAGTTCTAGTGTTCTCATGAACTATTATTTTTATTTAAAGTTCTCAAAACACAGGCTTGTAAAAATTTGAACACAACTTAATAGAAAGTAATACTCCTTTTGTATTTCTGTGAAAACATAATGCAAGAGAAAATTACTCCTCTGAATTAGAGAATTAGAACCTAAATATAGCACAATTTTTTAATTTAGTAGGCTGTTAAAATAATCTCTTTTTCCAAATTAACATCTTGCTTTCATTTCCACTACATTTGATACAGCTTTACCACTTTTCCAGCTCAGCGCGCTCTCCTTCAGGAGCCTCACAATTACAGGTAGACCTGCTTAATCCAAAACTCAGAGCAACTATTACAACTCCTTCATTTTCAAGCTTATAAAAATGTGAGAGCAAATTTATTTCCATTTTATTTCCCTTGATCAAAGTGTTAACTCGAGTAGTGTGGCCTATTGAGCTAGCCTAGAGACCAAACTTCCTTTCCAGGGGAAAACAGGAAAAGCATTCTTAAAAGGATGAGCCTGAAATCCAGTTTCCCCCACAGCTGTTCTGAATCGATGTGTAGGTTTCAAAATACTGCCTTATGCCAGGAGATTTCTATTTCCCTCAATGCCAGCTACTCTCATGAGAATCAGCTCAGACAGCGGTCTTATATTACCTACTTCTCTCAGGAATCATTTTTTATATTCCATTAAGAAGTGGCAGCAGTTCTTCCTCTTCCTTCATACAGTAGGAGTAGTTCTTCCATCTACTGGTATGTACCTTTCTAAACTTCTCTATCTCCTAGACAGGAGGTCTTTAACAGACCTTGGGCCCGCTCAGAGAATGCCACATTAACTTCCTTACTTAGTTTGAAGTGTTTCGTAATAGGCCACCATAGTTTCAAAGGAACTGTAACTGCCCAGTGTGTAAACCTCAGAGACACGTCCCCTCCTCTTCCTCTCCAGCTCTCCTAAATCATCAAACAAGATTATCCTGAAACGATCAAGCTCCAAGAAAGCCTGCAGCATAAGCCTGCAGCCAGAGTACCGGCACACACCTCCAGCTGCTGAGCAGTGCCACAGCTGCCCTGCTGCTCCAGCTGCCATCGCACAAGCACAGCTGGACAGCAAACCACGCATTTATGGCTAATACATGGGATTCAGGAGGTAGAGAAAAGCTGGAATAGGAACACGGAGGCTGCCAGCAGGAGAATAACACACAAGATTTGACAGATCTCCAAGTAATTAAGAGTTTCAGTGAAAGCTGTATCGCACATTATCAAGTACTTCCATGTGGATGGAGATAAAGTAGATTTATGACTACCTAACTATATTCAAATATATAGTGATTTTTTTTTCTGGATTATTACTAGGGTACATAATAAAGCATGCTTTATAACTTGATTTAAAAGCTAAGGAAAGAGATTGCTAAATACAGGTAAGTGTCACAAAGTGGGGAAGTGGCTGAGAAAGGGTACAACAGCTAGAAATGGCTTTAAATATGGCAATCCCTCACTCTTGCCAGCAAGTCCTAAGAGCCAATGGAAAGCACAAGTTTAGACCCACAACTGCTTTAATTGCGCTTTCCTAGCTTACAGCCACAGGAAAAATGATCCTTTGGTCTGTACTTGGTATCTGTGTTCTACATCTTACAACTTAGCCCAGCTTCTCATTAGGCACGAAGCGCTGCACTGCCCTCAGGAAAGCTGGCTGTGCAGAGCTGTTTCTCTCCATCTGTCTGAAATGTGCCAGAGGCATGCTCCATGAGAGGGGGGAAAAAGAAAAAAAAAAAATAAAAAATCAACAACTTCCACTGACTTTCTGACAATGCCATAGAACTTCATCTCTTCTGATGCCACTTTTGAAGACACTTAGATCAAAAAAAGGAAAAGACTTTATGACCCGAGTCAGAGACAGTTTCTTTATTGCTTATAAAGATACAGCACTTGCCTTATAAGCTGAAAATTCTGACTCTACTCCCAGCAAACAACTCAACTATTTAATTATTTAGGGTGTGTATGTCTGTCCACCTGTGCACAGCTGTACAGCAGTGAATCAGCTCTTAAAACCGATGGGGCCAGACCACAGGACTGTCCAGAGTTTGCAAGGCCATTACTGTCAGTTTTGTCTCCAAAAGAAAATTATTCCCCCCCCCCCCCCAAAAAAAAAAACAAACAACGAAATCAATTTACTCTCTCCACAGTGTGGACAACCTGGATTTGAATTGTGAATTTTGAGTATTTGCATAGCCGTTTTGACAGAGCAGATGCTGGAGACTATCTCCCCCTGCAGGCTACAGTGTCCGAACCACACAACCATTCAGCGACACCAATACAAAGGTCTCTGATTAAGCACATATGATATCCTGGAACTTCGTGTACAGCTGTTCACACATCAGGTTGCTCCTTAAAGGGAAAAATCCTAAAAAAACACAACACTAATGTCCTTTTCTACTGCATTAAGTTATTAAGTCAACTAAATAATGCCGAGGATCTCAAAACACAAGAAAGTATTATCTCCCGAATTCCACTGCTAGGGAGCTCCTATAAATTAACCCTTATTTCAAACCATTGTGGAATGGTATCATCTGCTCACAGCACTCAGGAAATAACAATTCCACTTCAGTTAAATTCAGGGCGCACGTATCATCTTGTCAAACCCATCTGAAAACCTGACCAAACCAGCTTAAGGACCAAGACAGTCAAGAACTGAGTCTCTAAGGTCAATACAATGCAAATTAGATTTTTTTCATTATGTTAAGAGTATACAATAGAAAAACTAAGTTGTCCTGAACACCACTGAAGGTCTTTAATACCTTGATCTTAGAAGGTCAGGTTAATGCACTGTCGCAATAGTTGTGGCAGTTTGAGACATTACACTTCCTCAGCTGCTCTCCCTAAGCCTTCTACCAGCAATCTGTATCCCAGTAGCAAAAAGTATACTTATCTCAGATACTCATATGCTTCAGAAGACCAACTTAGTCGTAGACAAAAGTGGTTTGAGGAGTTTTTCAATGAAGGGGCTGGTTCCATGGCCTAAATCTACGCTGCTGTGGTTCCTGTCTTCTTCTTTTCACCTTGACAATTCACTCATTGCATCTCCCTTTTGCCAATCCCAGCACTCAGATGATGCAAGAGTAAACCAATCCAGAACCTACAAAAGCATTCATACTTTTTGTGACAGGGAAGCAAGGGTCTCACCTCCCAAAACCAAGAGACAACAGTGACCTACAGCTCTGGTTCAGCCTATCCAGCTATTTCAGAAATGCTGTGTCCTGCCCAGATGCAGACTATAATTTTTGGCAAGGTTCACAGGTGATACAAGGTGAGATTCATTCAGCAAAAAAGTTGCCAACTGCAGCAATACTTCATGTAAGAACTGCCTTCAGTTAGCAATCTTCTATGCCGGCCTGTTACGTCTGCACTACTCTATTTTGCATGAGAGCCTCTTATTGCAGCCAAGAAAGATCTGAGCCATAGTGCATACGCATTTATTTTGTCTCACCTGTCATGCATGTGTACGCATACATGCATATGTGCACTTGGAAAGAAAATATGTTAGAAAGGGCAGTACGGAAAATTATATTCACTCAGCACAGAAGGGAGGGAGAGGGAAGAGGAAGAGAGAAAGAGATCTTAATCCGCAAGTTCACTGTGCAACACTGAAGCCCAAGTTCTGGACATCTCTCTCATCAATTTGATCCTAAGCATGGTAAAGCCCCCACAATTACATGGCGGGGGGGCGACACATGAGGGTGATGTTGCTAGTGCAACGTGACCTGTCTTCACCACTGTAATGAACAGCAGGGAGAGAAAGAAAAGACATTATTACAGCCCTTGCTTACTGTCACCCAGTTTCCTTTCAAAGAGGAAACACTTCAACAGGTAATTGAATGTGTGTGCATGATGGGTATGATACTTGATTAGAACGTCAACAAACTTGGACATGCAGTTCTGTATAGAATGAGCCTCAAATCAACTCTGCTTCAGGTGTTCTGCTCAACCTTCCTTTCAGAAATGTTAATATTATGATCCTTTAAAGGCCATCAATAATATTGGCAGATTCCAAATAAAACTGCAGTAGTATATTTTTCCATATACAAGCCATTCCTTTTCATTTTTCCAATTTTACTACCCTTCAATTACTTCTCCCAATTACAATCCACAGATTCACTGATGAAAATTTCTATTTAAAATACAGAAATAAAGCTGCATGCTGATCAACATCAGTGATGAAAAAGCAATTTTCACAAGATATAGTTTGGATAAAGGGCGTGATCTACTCAGAAAGTACTTCAAGCCACTTCTACTCAGAAAGTACTGCACCAAGCCACTTCCATCATTTCTCAGCAGTCCTGGCTCACTGGGGAGGTCCCAGTTGACTGGAGGTTAGCAAATGTGACGCCCATCTACAAGAAGGGCCGGAAGGAGGATCCAGGGAACTACAGGCCTGTCAGTCTGACCTCGGTGCCGGGGAAGGTTATGGAGCAGATCATCTTGAGTGCCATTACACAGCACACGCAGGACAACCAGATGGTCAGGCCCAGTCAGCATGGGTTCATGAAAGGCAGGTCCTGCTTGACAAACCTGATTTCCTTCTATGACAAGGTGACCCACTTAGTGGATGAGGGAAAGGCCGTGGATGTTGTTTACCTGGACTTCAGTAAAGCCTTCAACACCATTTCTCGCAGCATTCTCCTGGAGAAACCGCCTGCTCATAACTTGGACAGGCATACGCTTCGCTGGGTAAAAAACTGACTGGATGGCTGGGCCCAAAGAGTGGTGGTGAACAGAGTTAAATCCAGTTGGCGGCCAGTCACAAGTGGTGTTCCCCAGGGCTCAGTACTGGGGCCAGTTCTCTTTAATATCTTTATCAACGACCTGGACAAGGGGATTGAGTGCAGCCTCAGTAAGTTTGCAGAGGACATCAAGTTGAGCAGGAGTGTTGATCTGCTTGAGAGTAGGATGGCTCTACAGAGGGATCTGGACAGGCTGGCTGGATGGGCCGGGGCCAATGGTATGGAGTTCACCAAGGCCAAGTGCCAGGTCCTGCACTTGGGCCACAACAACCCCATGCAACGCTACAGGCTTGGGAAAGAGTGGCTGGAAAGCTGCCTGGCAGAGAAGGACCTGGGGGTGTTGGTCGACAGCCGGCTGAATATGAGCCAGCAGTGTGCCCAGGTGGTCAAGGACAACAGCATCCTGGCCTGTATCAGGAACAGCGTGGCCAGCAGGACTGGGGCAGTGATCATCCCCCTGTACTCGGCACTGGTGAGGCCTCACCTCGAATAGTGTGTTCAGTTCTGAGCCTCTCACTACAAGAAAGACATTGAGGTGCTGGAGCATGTCCAGAGAAGGGCACCGGAGCTGGTGAGGGGTCTGGAGCACACGTCTGGTGAGGAGCGGCTGAGGGACCTGGGGGTGTTCAGCCTGGAGAAAAGGAGGCTGAGGGGAGACCTAATCGCTCTCTACAGCTCCCTGAAAGGACGGTGTAGCAAGGGGGTGTTGGTCTTTTCTCCCAAGTAACAGGCGATAGGACAAGAGGAAATGGCCTCAAGTTGTGCCAGGGGAGGTTTAGGATGGGTATTAGGAAAAATTTCTTCACTGAAAGGGTTGTCAAGCATTGGAACAGGCTGCCCAGGGCAGTGGTTGAGTCACCATCCCTGGAGGTATTTAAAAGACAGGTAGACGTGGTGCTGAGGGACATGGTTTAGTGGTGGGTTTGGCAGTGTTAGGTTGATGGTTGGACTCAATGATCTTAAATGTGCTTTCCAACCTATATGATTCTATTATTCAAACAAAGGTGATAGTGAAATGGCAAAATATTAACAAATGTTTTCACGCTGAGTAATTTTTCCATCAAAAATCATACATTAGGTCTCCTGTGGCACTAGCCATAACTACTACTAAAGTCCATGGGCATTCTGCTAATGAAGTATTACAGTCAGTCTGGTGATCAGAAGCCAACTGCATAAGAAAATGAACACTTATTAGTTACACAGCGTAGAGCAATCTCAATTGATATATTTAGCCAAGTTCATTTAGAAATGTCACTGCTGTCATGTCAACATTAGATGGCAGCAAATACCTGTAAACTAATAAAGGGCAAAAATTTAGAAAACTGCACTAGGGTGACAACTGTCCTATCAGCCCTAGGAAATAGGCGCTGAAGAACCCAAACAACCTTTACTTCAACAAAGTTTGGTTTCCCAAACCAAACCAAACAAACAAAACACAAAAACAACAAAAAGAAAAAACAAACAAACAAAAAAATCAATGGAACGCAACAAGTGACATCTAAGGCCAAACTTTAAAACAAAATAAATACACATCTTAAAATTATGTTATGTGGGAACTCAAAGGTCATTAAAAGAAGTGATTTAGTGACACCACAAAAGCTTGGTTTGTCATTGCCTACAGTGTACTACATGGCTGTTCACACTTTCTCCCCCTTCTTCCCACCCCCCTTCTGCAATGATTAGGAGTTTGTGTAACTTCTACAACTATACTGCACTTCAGCATTATTTGCCAGAATTTTAAGATATCAAAGACAGATTAAAATTAAAGGTGGCTGGCATATTTCTCTGATAAGATAAACAAACAGAATGATCTTTTGAAGTAGGATACTTCACTTTTTCCTTTGAATCATTTTCATTCAGTTTCACTCAGCAGTGAAAAACAAAAAGGTTACAAACCTATAGTGAAATAAGTGTGAAGGATTGTAAGTGATTGCTTGTATAAAATACAAAAGATTTACCAGAATGGAAGAGGCTGACTATGCTTGTTCTGACCATTTGTTAAATTGTATCCTATTGCTTGACATCACATCCTCAGGGTTTTCATTAAAGGCTACTGAACATCTGGACCATAAATTATCATCTTTTATTTCCTGGATGAAACAATTTAGCTCTGCTAGAAAATGCAGCTGGAGGCATGTCAACGCTAGAGGGGGGCAGAACATCATACCTGATGAATACATACTGTACTGCATTCCCTTCTAAAGAGCAATAATTAGAAAAGTCACTGGCCAGTGGAACAATTTGGGATTCCCAGATTTACTGAACTACTATGGCATAAGTGAATGCAAAATAGTAATCTTGTTAGAAGAGATAACAAGCAAGCTAGTTCATTTCACTAATATGTGTCGCTAGAATTTCATTAGAGCTTCAGAATTTCAGGAATTTATCTAACTAGCTGACTAATATTTACGTGGGGATATAATAATAATTTTTGTTCAGCTCATTTTAAGTTGCAGTACTTCCCAAGAGACATCCAAGAAGTCTTAAAAACACATCCCACCAACAACTTAGAATGTTGCAAGCTGGCCGAGATGCTGCTCAAGAAGACAGTGCACATTATGCCAATATTCTTAATATCCCTTTGGGCAAAAGACCGTTTTTTTCATTCCCATTTCAGTGCCTGACAAGTTTTTGTTATCCAGGTTACACCTCCAACATAACACCAGAAAATATTAAGTAACAATATGGAGAAAACTGGTAAAAAAGAGTGAGTAAAGCCTGTGGTAACCATTAAACACAGCTTTTTCATTGCATGGGACCAATTCAGTATGTATAGAGTAAATCGCCAACCTACCTCCTTTCCGCAGCAGATAGATGGGCACAACATAAAGCATCACGTGCTGGATGTAATAGATTTCCATTTCAAATGGAAGCTATGGAATAAGGAAAACATTTGTAAGTCTTTCTCATCCTTAACAACTGAGTTACAAGGAACCACTCTCCTTATGACCCATGACAATTCCTTCAGTTCAGTTATTTTATCACCTATGTATATTAACAAAGAAATGACATTAATGGTCCGTTCTTTGAAAGTCCATTCCATTCCCCTTGCCATGAACGCAATGCAACACTTCAAATTGACAATTTTCAAAATCAGCCAGTAGCACAAAGAAGGAATAATGTTAAGATTACTCTTTTCTCTTTCTTAGTTAGCATAAATTACCAGTAACAATGCAGAACCCTAACGTAATCAAACCAGAAACTATATACACCCCATTTGACAGTAGCCTATTTAGAAAGAAAATTGCTACCTTGTGAGTGATAGAACTCTATAAATAAGGCTTTTTATATATAAAACTATATAAATAAATATATAAAAGAAATTACTGAGGAGGCTTGTGTAAAAATCAAAAGACCTGATTTATAGCAATCTGCGTGCATGTGTGAAACTGCTAAGCTTCACCAAATATAAAATAACCAATATTTTATTGGTTTTAAAGAGAAGCTGCAGAAGGATGTATGTAAACAAGTTACCAATTAGTAGTAAATCAGGTATTTCTCACCTGCTGACAACTTTTGGGAAATTACAATTAGTTATTTGTGTGTTTAGTAGTTGAATTCACATTACTTCTTAGAGAAGTCAAACAGAGTGTGCTAAAATAATACTGTGCTAAAAATAACTTGAACCACAAGTCTGAGTTTAATTTGAGCCCCTTAGTCCAGACCCAGCTAATTCTAGCTCCTTATCAGTTAGAAGAGTTGATGCACTGTATTTGAAAGTTATTCCCATCTGTAAATGCCTTTGCCTATATCTAGTTGTTAAACTAAAGCAACACATTTAAAACTGAACAGTAATAGGAAGGATGCAAATTCAAAATTCAGAATTCAAATTCTTGTCGCAGCTCACTTACAAAGCTGGAAAGACATAATTTTCCATTATTTTTCAGAAGTGAAAACTGGACAATACCACCACACAAGTATGAAATCTTACAGGAGTAACACAAGCCATTAGCTTTGGTTCAAACGCAGACTCATTCTACCACTCTACAGGCTAAAGTGAATCCAGACGCAAGCCTTACCATCGTGGCTTGTCTGTTGGGAAGAAAAAATAAAGGGGGGGGGAAAGCGCCTTATTTTTCTATTATTGTTCTGAGACACTGAAGTCATAGCGCTGAAAGAGAAACTACAAAAATTTCTACAACAGCAGAAGTAAAGAGAGGTTGAAACAGAGTTTGGTTTTCTTCCTAAATAGCAGTCAATAAATAGCTGGAAATTAATATAGTGATCTTTAAATTCAACAACAATTCTTGTATCCTATTTTGAATGTAAAAGATGCTAAGACCAACGGCTGGATTCTGCTAGTCCTGGCATCCCCCAGCTGAACACTATCAGTGTCCTGACCACAACCCTCCAAGATGTTCAGCCAACTCTCGGGAGACTAAACTAAAAAAATCTTCCATGCAATCTGTTGGGTTATTTCATTCCAAGTATTCTGTATCAAAACATAAAACCAAGCAAGATAATAGTATGCAAAAGCAAGAACTTCATGGAAGTTGTGAGGTTTCCTGAATCTGAACCCTTTCTGCTGTCCCCTGTTGAAAGACACAAGAGGGCAAAGTGAGGGAATCAAAATTATTTGGAAAGAGGCTGAAGCAGTTTTCCTAACTGGAGAAAAAGCTGCACCTCTCCCAGCTGGAACAGGCACACTTCAGAAACAATAGCTCTGGCTATAAACAACACAACGTGAGGCACTCACTCCTGCCAAGGAGCATTCTCTATTTAGTATCTGTGGTTTCATAAAGGCTTCTACACTCGCCGAGTTGTGAGGGCCGGTTACACAAACACTACGCTCAGGACACTTCTGAGAACAGAGTAACTGTTGTTTTACTGCAGTAGTGTTGACAATATTTTTTTGTGTAAAACAAAACATCTTTTTTTGACTATGAAGGATTGCTTGTTCTGAAGCCTGGCTAATTATGCAAGTGCATTTCCTGGTATAGAGCTGCAAAAGCAGAATTTCTGTATAACCAAGCACTCAAGTTGTACAGCCAGGGTACAACAAACAGAAGAAGAACAAACACAGAAGAGGAACTATAAAGTTGTACTGAGCAATTGACTCACCTAGCTCTAAAGGTCTTGTCTATAAATTGTTTTATCAATAAAACACTCACAGAGAGCAGACAGGTAACTTTTAGACGGAAAGAGAAACTGCAAGTGAAGACAAGGTAGAAGAGACCATCCATCAATTTGGATTTAAAGAACCTCTTTGTGAAAACAAGTAAGCACTTCAGCAAGTGATAAAGCTTGAGAAATTAAAAAAATCAAAGCAACACTTACAGACCAAAGTAAATCAAAATACTGAGTTGGTCCCTCTAATAATATTTGACCATAGAGACCCGTGAAGGCCACGTGTATTTAAACCCAGACTCAACAATCTCCAAAGTAGACCCTCTTCATAAGCCCCAAGAGACTTGTCCTCTCCCGTCAGATGCCCCGGTGGAAACCAAGCAGCCACTCTCAAGAGCGGCATTGCCCTAGTAACAAACCACTGATGCTCATGGTACATTTCTTCAACCACACCTGTCCCCAGACAGATTCAGAATCACTGGATATTTGTTACCAAGATAGACTCCTCTGAACTCTCTATATTAATTGTCAATTTATTTGCTGGGGGTTTTTGTACTAAACTCCTGTCTCCCTTACCAGCTGCCAGCGTGACTCTTCCTGCATTTCACCTTGTTTCCCTTACTCAGAATCTTAAAACAGCTAATGGCAGAAGACAAAAGGACAAATTACCTATTTCTTCTACTAACTTACATTCTAGGCTCCCTTAACAGCACGAATGAATACAGAGGACAGGCTACGCTGCTACTCAAGTCACCCATCTGCATGACAGTCTAAGGCAGCATCCCAGGTTTTATTTGCAACAATTCCTTTTCCTTATATTTTAGGGGCAGAGTGTTTCATTCGGATTTTCTGCCATACACCTACTTGTCTGTAATTGATATGAATGCATATTGATTAGTCCCAATAAACAATCCGTTTCAAGTAGGTGTCTCAACCAGTATCCACCCTCCCAGCTGTTCTACACAATCCAGTCAGTGCAGGGAATTATAATTCCCTTAAAGTATCATGAATTGATGAGTTTTATCGATTAATTTTATCTAGTTCTCATTTGCACTTAATCCTGTTAGGGTGGGGCATATATACAGAAGGAAAGACTCAGAATCCGCACCTGCTACCAAAGGCAGTGTCAGCATGCGTGAGCTACAGAACTTGTGAGAGTTTATGCAAGAGCATCTCCTGTGCTGACAGTCTGAAGAGTGAAGACACCATAGAACACAGGACTAGAAATAATATCCTGCTACAAGGGTGGAGGGGACCAGAAACATAACAAAACAGGAAACACAACTGTATTTTCACTAGCGTATGAATTCCAGAAGATCCAGCTAGGGGGAGGCCCCAGGATTCCAACTCATGACATACCCAAATTCTGACAAGTCTTAATAGACTTTTTTCCTTGGTGTGCTGGTTTTGGCTGGGATAGAGTTAATTTGCTCCACAGTAGCTGGCATGGGGCTATGTTTTGGATTTGTGCTGGAAACAGTGTTGATAACACAGGGATGTTTTCCTTATCACCGAGCAGCGCTTACACAGAGTCAGGGCCTTTTCTGCTCCTCACACCGTCCCACCGGCGAGTAGGCTGGGGGGACATGGAGTTGGGAGGGGACACAGCTGGGACACATCCCAAGTGACCAAAGGGATATTCCATGCCATAAGACGTTATGCTCAGCAATAAAATTGGGGGAAGAAGAAGGAAGGGCAGGACGCTTGGAGCGATGGCATTTGTCTTCCCAAGTCACCGCTACGCATGATGGAGCCCTGCTTTCCTGGGGATGGCTGATCACCTGCCTGCCCATGGGAAGCAGTGAGTGAATTCCTTGTTTCGCTTTGCTTCTGCACACAGATTTTGCTTTACCTATTCAACTGTCTCTGTCTCAACCCATGAGTTTTCTCACTTTTACTCTTTCGATTCTCTGCCCCATCCCACTGAGCGAGCGGCTGTGTGGTGCTGAGGTGGCGGCTGGCGTTACACCACGACACTTGGCCTGTCACTACAGATGATGCTCACCAAGAAGAGCAGGAAAAGGCATTGTTCAGTGCGCTGCTGATCTCAAATGAATGCATTTGTTTTGACTTTTAATCAGTGTTTTGAGTATTTGACTAGCACTATATTTCATGTTTATTGTGCCTCATAAAAAGGCACCACTGTCTTCTCGTCACTCAATTTGGTTATACAAACCAGCTCACATTAATGACACAATGGACACAATCAGACATTTGTAGAGTCAAGTCTAAAAGACAGGAATTATATGAGGTAAATAATACCAATTTCAGAAATAGTATTTTTCCTGTTCCTCTAGAGATAATATTAGGACTATTTATCACCACCAACAGAAGGTAGATTTACATCACCAAATAAAAGTGTGATTGTATTCTCCATTTACACATCCATACCATTTTAATGCACACAGCATAGGTAACGGCTGAAAGATGCAGAAACCTTGGCTTTAGCACCTACCAGCAATGAAAGCACAACCTGTCAACAGCCCCCGGTGTGCAACTGTTCTGTTATTTTGCCTTGTGCCAGGTAGATGATGCCAGTTTTGATATGGCATAATGTGCTACCATAACCTATTCCATTTTGCTGTGTAGGCACAGGCATTTCGGGCAAACTATTTAGTACAGTGAATTATTACCTTAACAGTCAACAGAAATGCAGCAGGCAATGATCTACACAGAGTGCACTGTAAGTACTGCTCCAAGTATGATTCTGTTCCTAAAACAGATTTAGAATGTGTACCTCTCAAGCCAAATAGCTCTAATAATAGAATATAGCAGCTTCTGGAAACATAAAAACTGCACCATCTCAGCTGTGTGAGCAGAGACAGCAAGTCCAACACCTCTGGGACATGTCCTGTTTTTTTACTTTATCTATATCAACATTTTCAGGACATCAGCTTGCAAAAAAACCCACTTTTAAACCAGTGGAAAGAGGTTCCTTTGAACTTTCATATTGCATTAATAAAATTTTAAACAAAACCAGTTACTCTCCAAACACTTGGGAGTCTGTGGCAGTTAAATGAATTTACTCGCACAGCTGCGTTATCAGGACCTACACTGTACTCCATATAATACAAATACAGAGTAAAAAGAAATCTTTCTACTCCTGTACATCCTCTTATACCTTTCTAGGCTCCCACTTGGGAACCTAACAATCTGACTCCCTTAGCATCTTCTTCTCTATTGACTTATGGGTCATAAAAGATTATGCTGTTTTCCATGTGAATTGTTAATGCTGGCCAGGAATGATTTGCATCATGAGAAAGGAACAAAAGTATGAGAGAAAATTAAAATACTCTTTATTTCTGAAAGGGTGATAAGAACCCAGAAAAACATTAACTGAATAAGAAACAAACTGTTTTGTCTTCATCCAATGACTATTCCAATGCACAAAATTTAACTCCATCAGCACATCGTAAATAATGTAGCAAATAACTGGAATATTTAGCTGCCAAATAAATAAAAGCGGGTGCATCTGTTGCTCAAGACTTAATTGTTGGCACCCTGACATCATGCCAAGGCAGGAAAATATTTCCTTGGAAAAGACAGAATTGACTGACCTTATCTTTCAGTCTACATTTTTTTTGGAACACTACCCCAAGTGCCCATTACAGTCCAACAAGATTTCTAATGAGTATAGCATCACTGAAAGGTTAAAACAACAGAAGGTAGAAACTTTCTACTGTAGTTTCAATGAATATTTCAACTCTCCATTTCCACTGGCAACAGACTAATATTTAAGAATAGTTTTGAAATGACTGAGGTCCTAAAAAAATTACAAGGAAACGGAAAATATCAAATTATGCTAGCAGCTTCCAAAAATTTCTTTTTCAGGATAATTTAGCACTGAATCATACATACAAAAAGAATACTTACAATTCATTAAGTAACGTAATTGGTAGCAAAAATACGTGTCCCTAACAGACTATGCCACAAAATGTTGCAAGAGGTGTTCTGGAAATTCCTTTGAACAGGTTAATACTTCGAACCAAATTCCTGACACCCACTAGTTCCTAAACAAACATCTATCAGCTGATGAAGTAATGATTATCTTTCACTCTGTATCTGCTGCCTCTTGCCCCTTTCACATTATTGATATGTACTAATAAAACTGTACATCTAGTATTTTCTCCTGCATCTCACTGCTTTCATCTCCATAATAATACAAAATTTGCTAGCTAGCAGGTACGTGCCTACTGCTGAACTTGCTAAACTAGCAGGCTTCTCCAAAAAGATACTACAGCTCACCAGTAATCATCTGCTGCCTGTAAGATAACTAACAGGCAATCCACAGGGAAGAGAGAGGTTTAGGAGAATATCAGCTGAGGACAATGAAAACTACCTACAACAAGACAACATCCAGATGAATATCAAATAACTCCTAGGGATAAAGCACATTTTACACGACGAAAGGTAACAGCAAGGCATTTCAGTGCTTATGGCAATACATCAATTTGGTACAGTGTCTCAGTGCTGGGAGGCAACAGCCTCCTGCTTTTCTGTTCCCACTGACCCCGAGAACCCTCTCTGCCCCAGACAACACTGCCCTCCTCACTTCTGAATTAATCGTTGGGTTAGGTCACCAAATTTTCATGCTCTGTGTGCCACACACTATATATTACAACTGTTTACAGACACAACTAACTACACAAATTTTTTTTATGAAACGTACACACTAAAATACTATCTTAAAACATCATAAAACTGAAATTAAAAAGTTGAGGCACAGAAACACAACAATTCTTCACTGAATCAAAAGTTTTTCATTTAGATACTACAAACCACAGCAGACAGCATGGACAAAATCATTGCAATTTTTTTTTCACTTCCTACTAAGCTTTAAGAGACATTTACTGCTTGCAGGACAATGTCAGTGTAAACAACTACAATGACAGTTGCAGAGCAGAACGCGTGCCTATCACGAGAGAATCTGGGTCAAAGCGGCAGTGCTATAAAACATCACCCACATTATCTTGTGCCAGAAGAAACACTGGAAAGAGAACAGCCTAGCAAGCAGCTGTTAGGCCAAAAATATCCCAAGTTTTATTTATTCAAAAAAATATTTGCTCTAGGACATTATCCTTTGGCTCTTCTATCCCTAATTAAGGGGACAATTTTATATAAGTAGTCTGTATTTTTCCTGTTTAATCACCACTGCCCTAATATGAATGAGATCTATGACAATGGCAGAGAAAATACAAGTTAATTATTTATTAAAAATGTCAACATTTTATCCTTAAAAGGTTGCACAGAAAAATCATTTTGTTATGCTAACATTTATAGTTACTTAAAAACGACACAGTTTGAAATAAAAAATAGAGTTCTCCTTATCAGGAAAAAAAACTTGTTTTATTAATTTGATGCCCCTTCAGCACTATCAAGTTTTATTAAAACATAATTGCGAACTGCACATAAGCTGTTATAGTAGGGAAAAAAATATATGTAGTTACCAGATTAAGAAGGACAACGTAAATCTTGAAAGAACTCTAGGGTTATTGTACTACTAAATCCACCGAAATCTGAAAAGTATGATCCAACCTCCTGTTCATGTGTGTTTCATACTTTATGGAAGATTATTTTTAACATGTAAAAGCCTACAGATGTATTATTCTCTTTCTAGTAACTAAACTGTATTTCAGCGCAAAATTTTGTAGTCTTAAAGAGGGGAAAAAAGAAACCATTTACAAGCCAACAATAAAATTGTCAATTTTCAGGTCTCCTAGCTACCAGTGTGGCCCATTAACATAGCATATCACCCATAAAGTTCAATACAGATGCAGATTTTTACACTTAATCTTATTAAGACAGTGCAGATTTGCAAATGGACAGCTACTAACGAGATTTGTAATGGAATCTGAAGTCCACAACAATTTTGTGAATAGTATCATTAATTCACATGCTATATGGATATAGATAGGAGTACTTTATCCAGACACCGTAAACATGTAAGCAGATAAATTCAAGTGAACTCCATCTTAAAACAGACATTTAAATAACTGCAAATAAGTCAAATGACAAAAAATGAAAAAGCATGTAGTCATGTATACACATACACACACACCCCACATGTGCATGCGTAACAGCTCTTAACAATAATCCTTAGAAATACTTCACATGGCTCAGACTCCGGATAACTTTTCTTACCATTAACACTTGATAGGTTTAAGAATCTTACTGGGGACATCAACAGGCTAATTTTTCATCCAGGAGAAAGGAGTTTTGCAGCAGATTTGAAAACTTGGATGGAAAAAAGAAACTCGTTGTGCCTAATCTTGGGGAGAGGGGGTGACAGCCACCAACGACGTTTGGCGTTTTCCATGCCTGAGGAGTCTTACACTTACATATAGTCTGAAAATCCTGAAACTGAATTTTGACCACAGGCCACACCACTAAACTATGAAAGCCTCTTTCAAAGCCATTAAGTTTTCCCTCTATTTAAAGGCTAGGATGGAACTGACAAAGTAGTTTTTTCTACCTTTAGAATACAGCAGTGTTAGCTTTCCACATTGATTTACAAACACAAAAAAATCTAAGATTGGTATTTTGGCTCCATTGTAGCGACCAGTACCGGGAATCTACAGCCTAGTAAAATGAACTTTAAAAGGCCAAACAAAGCAAAGGTCTAACATCTTTGCAAAGAAAATCTTTTAGAAATAAAAGATTTCTAAATAAAAGGAGGAGGAAAAGTACAATACACTCACCAGGCGTGTATTAACAACAGGAAACAGCAATGCCAAGAGGGCCCCATTCAGCATATGCATCTGCAACCTTAGAAAAGAGATGTGATATTATTTTCAGAGATGGAAGTAAAATGCGATGTTTTCACATATTTTACATAGTATCACTTCAATAAAGGGTAGCAAGACATTTAAGAAAATTCTTTTGGCTTGAATGTGAATAAAGCCACTGTTAAATGCAATAACCAGGACAAAACCCTCTCTTTAAATACACACTTAAATAATTTCCTAAAGTAGGACTGCTTTCTATAATGAGCTTTGGATTCCTAGAAAGCCTGGACTGCCCGTTTGTGTTAATCCTGTTCATGATGCAAGCTGCTAAAGAGTTGGAATTTTGCCGTTCATTTGTCTTTCAGAGCTTAAAATAGCCTATTCGATAAAGGTTTTTACTCCTGTCTAACTCTATAAACATACAGCTTCAAAGTAAAGCTTCAGGAATTTGAAAGCCTGTTAAATAAAGTAATTACATTTGTCAAAATGCAACAGCAAGTCCTAAGCAAAGAATAAGGCAGGAAAGTAGTATTATAATACTGTATTTTGTATAGCTTTCAGCCATCTTTTTCTGAACCACTGTTGCATCACAAGAACAAAAAACAGTATCAGTACTGTTTCAGTCTACTTTATATCAGACACAAAGTAAAGACTAAACAGACTACAACCACTAACTGTCATAAACTGTTAGGAATTCAAAAGTAACTTAAGGCAGCAAAAGGGCAAAATTTTAAAACCATTTTTCAAATGTAATTTATACGCTGTCAGGGTGTTAGAAAACAAAAAGGCTCATTCTGCAAAACAACAAATATTGTGGCCTCCACTCTGCAAACAGTCTTTTGCAAATGCAAAGTAAATCCAGGATTTCCTGGACACCAGGCACGCTTTTCACGCTTTCCGAGATGGAGATGTTAACACGGTATCTCTGTATTTAGCCCGCTCCCCACCCAGATAAGGAAGAGCAGGAAAAAGTTGCGGACAGACAGAAGCAGTTCCAAAACAGTTCACAAAGCATGCCCCAGCATCATTTTACCAGCCACTGCCGAGACTAAGACAAGAAAGAGCTAAGTTAACTGTCACGGTGGCAATTACAGCCACTCCTGATTACCACTCTGCATGGAAGCCCCGTCACTCTCCCCACGATGAGACCAGTTACCCCCTCAGCTGCATATTGGACTCTACTGCAGTAGTCCGTTAGAGCTCCCTGCACGTTAGAAACTCTTGTGGTTCCTACAGTTAGCAACAATACGCAGTATTTTAGAAAAGATTGCATAGGTTGAAAAATACCCAAGTCAGCAAGAAGTTGCCTTCACTATTTAACTTATATCCACAATTTTAAAACTAGACCCATACTGTATGAACGGCCTTCCATGAATCCCAGTCACTGATTTTTAGAGGGGATAATAAAAAGGTACAAGGGACATGACATCAATTACACAAGCCCATACATTAATCCGTAGAAAGACGCCTGCATTCTCATCTGTTACTGAGATAATCCATGTTGCTAAGTGAGGCCAAAACCACCGGTACAAAAGAACCAAGGGTATGTGGCTCGACACCCATGATTTAAGCCCTGACCCTTTTCAGGGTGTTAGTTTTCAATCCAACCAATACGCCTTTCCAACTGGATATATATCTTAATATTTTATGACTTAAGCTGTGATTAATTTCTAAAATACATTATGCAAGTAGACAGAAATATAGTAAGGAAGAGGCACTACCTGAATAGAATCATTGCAGTCCGACACGGAGGGCAGGCAAGAAGAAAAATCTGAAATGTTAGAAACAAATTTAAATTAATTACATGATCTCTTTTAGACTCCATTTTCTATATCCTTCTTTCCCAGTTCTGTATCTCACAAATCATTTCTAACCAGAACCGTTTTACAGCAGAACTAGAAAAGAGTAAAAATCTTGAACAAATGACAAGGTATCATTTTACCTATATATAAATGGATTTAAGCAGTATGAGCAGCACCTAGGGTTTGGCTTCTGCCAGTGCCTAAGAAACAAGTCAACTTCTAGCCTGTTTGATATTGTCACTATAAAAGGTCATACAGAACTCTAATAAAGGCATAGCAAGAAAAAGGCAGCAATCAAATTTAACTAAATGTAGCCCAAGACATTTTCTTAGTCAATACTGTTAAAAATCCAATCAGAGTTTCTCTGAAATCTTATATTTAAAAAGCCAGTAATTTCAACTCATGAGGGCAGGTCAAAGAGGAAGAGAACGTAACAGATGCATGATGACAATCTAATAATGGATCCAATAGTGAATGTTTCTTTGTGATAAGAAAAAAAAAAAGTATATGCCAGAAAAATCTTATGAGGTCTATATATCACCTTGCACATAAGACCCATATGGCTTCTGGGAAAAGTGTCTAACGCTTCACTATGCTTCACTGTTCCATCTTTGCATATTTTTGTAATAAACTTTGTTTACTAACTAAAGTTCCTTGAATTGTGGACTATATTTTTCCTACTTTGGAGACCACAAATATCTTCTACCGGTCTCTTACAATGACTTTTTTCTCCCCCCATGTTACTTGCATTCATTAGTCAAACTTTTTAAACACTCCATGTTGTACGTTAGCAAAAGGAGATATGATATTTAGAGTCTCACTAGTTCATCCAGAATTTTATATTCAGATTATTTTATGAGTTCCCTAAATTCAGAAATCCGACAGAAGATACATGTTACTTTTGAAGCATAGTTCATACCTTCATGGAAGAAACTCTGCTCTTCCAATATAGAATTTTTTTCCTTTTTATTTCCTACATCTTAAAAAAAAACAAAACAGATTGACCTTTTTCTCCCTATGCACAAAATAATCACACCAGAAATATGTCCTAATCACAGCAGTCAGTTCTTTTTCTGACACACTGCAGAGTGCTCCAACTACCACATGGTAGAGCAAAAACTACAATACAAGTCTGTATACTGTCTGAATCCCACCACTGAGGATAAAAAATAGCTAGTATTAAAAAAGGATGGCATTGTTACAGAGACTGAGATGGACGTAGCAATCTAAAATACTTCACCACCAAGGAGACAGGCAAAGAAGAGAACAAGATTCACAGCTGCTTATTTTTTACATCAACTCTACTGCAAGAAACACAGTTTCAGGAACTGACGAAGGAAAAATAAATATTTATTCTTTCTAAGCATGCAAGTCGCTCTGTTATGAGGGTTCTTTCAGAAAATAAGCCTGACTTCCATTTTTTATGACAGCTGAGAAATCGTAACTAGAATGTTTATGTTAAAATATAGGATAATGAAGAGATCTTCAAATGTTTTACCGTTAGCAGTTTAATATCAAGCACTTTCTGTCTAAATATGTATATACTTTCTGCGATAAATAAACCTCAACTTCTTAAAAAGGATGTTTTACAGGACACCCTTGTATCTGATTTTCAAAGAACTGTATCACTGAGTAGATTCAAACATTATAAAAAGTACCAACATTCAGCTCAGAGCAATTAGCACTCAAAATATCTAGTTCACAGCAGACAAACTCACTACCACAAGTGTTCACGTACTTATCCCATAATCATATTACATTTCACTGTCACGTTGGAAATAAAATCCTTTGCCTCGCCAGAGGAAACAGCTATGTTTTATAAACCAAACAATGTCATATTAAATTAGCAGCATGGCTGTGAAGAGTTCCCAGCCTCTGTTTTCCTGCTGGAACTCCCAAGGTTTTCCGCGCTCAGGCTAGCACAGATGTTACCCCCTGCGCCGGCACATTGCAGAGCTCCAGTGTAACCAGGGCAGCGTAGATTTTCAAGCACGCTGAAGCAGGCTTCTCCTTGTTCAAGGCAGAATAACTGAACTTTCCATTTAGAAAAAAACACTACGAAACAACTTCAGCGTCCCTCCTTATTCTATCAGATCTGTTATCTGTTACATTTTCATGTTACAAACAGAAAGGACAAAAGAATTAACTGGAAACCCAAAATGTACAAAATTAACTATTTTAGGGGGGAAAGGTAAGCTATAAAATATATATTGTCTGATAGGCTGAATTCTGGGCCCAGTTCTGATCATTGCCTTCCCCTTCAACCTCCCTCTCTCAAAAAAAAAAAAAAAAGCAGATTTAGGAAAGGGTTGAAGAGGTCAACAAGGATGACCAAAAAAGTATAGAACATCTTCCATACATGGATTGATTTAAGACATTAAAGCTCTTCAGTCTGTAAAAGCCTATAGACTAATGAGAGTGAGAGAAAGCGAGAGTACAAAATCATGAGTGGCCTTGAGGAAGTGTATAGATAACAAGTCCTAGGTGGGGACAATACTGGGAGTCGGGATGTCCGAGTCGCCTTCACCAGCACAGGGCCAGAAGATTCTACAATTGTCCTCAGGCAATAAACTGCAAAGGCACTCTAACACGGGTCAATCTGCAAACTGAAATTCACTTCAACCTTGAGGACCCAGATGAAAACAAATGTCAGAAATTCTGTCAATCTACTTTGTAGTTGCTCTGCAAGACCATAAATATCATTGTCCATCCCCATGGGAAAATATTTCTGGCATGAGGAATTGCATGGCCAGCACTCCCCTGCATGAGCCCAGATACAAAGGTCACACCACAACACGTGATGGATCAGCAGGGCTGTTATAATTTGGAGACTGTAATGTACAGGACTGCACTGCTTAACTATTCCTTCACTGAGACAAGATCTTTAAGAGACTGAACTCATGGTTGCTCTGAACTAACCCAGGGCTGGGCTGCAAATCAGTCTCTTCCACATTCCCTCATTCTCACCATGCACTAAGAAGAAGAGAAAGCTCTAAATGATATCTACAGGTCTGGGACAGACTGGAAGGCACGAGGAAAAAGATGGTATTTTTTGACCTGTAGTAACTAAAAATTTTCTAAAAGATATGTGCGTGACCCTGTCATTCAGTATTTGATGGGGTTCCCGAGAAATACCTTTTGAGTTCAGTAAACTTTAGGGATCATTGTTTCCTTAAATCTGACTGTATTACTCATTTGTGTCAGTGCAGCTGGTAGAAGAGCCTGTATTTAAAAGGACTATTTGGAAGACAATAAGAAGGTAACATTGCATTAGTTTATTCAGAAAACTTCTTTGATAGGTAGCAATAGGTAGATATCACAAAGTATTACATTGGCCCTCCACAAATCCCTGTTAATTTTGCTCCCTTTTTAATCACTAAAAGAAAGCATAGCCAAACAAGAGAAATGTTACTGTTAAAAAGGAACTGGGTAGCTGGGAAAAAAACAGATCATTTTTCCTAAATTCATTTTTGGAAGTCAGAATTTACAAAAAAATGTACTCCTTGACATTGCAATAGTGTCTCTAGGTAAAAGTCAAACTCATATGCATGAGTTTGTTTCAGTATTGGATTTTTTCCCACTCTTCTGAAATTTGGGTACCCATTCCTGTCCTATTTTGGCACTAGGAAATAGATATAATCAATAAAAAACGCCCTGCAAAATACCATCTTATTTTGGTTGATATTTAACCTTTTTTCCAATGCATATGCTAACTTTAATTTGACCTCCCTTTAATACAATCCAATTTCCTAATCTCTATGCGCTGTGTTAACCCCTGACAATATTTTCACTTCTTGCACTTCAAGCATTACATGTGCTGCAATTATCACATTAATTTGGAGATATTAGAGGTTGCCATTATTTAATTTTTTAAGTTCATATGGGAAGAATTTTATTCAAACAACCTCTTTTACAGTTTGCACATGTAGATTTCAGCGACCGGCAAGTGCATCAGTACAAAGAGGTGGAAAAAAGTAAAGGACACAAACCATCAAACGTAAACAGAAAACAGGAAATCAGATAACTGTATTGCTAGATTGAAAACAGTAAGAAAGGAAAAGGTTTTTGTTGCTGTATAATTGGCAGGTTTTAATCCAGCAGTGCCTTTACAGTACATTTGTTATGGAGTGAAGAATTCATTCACAGTGAAGAATTTCTTCATAATACCTAATCTAAATCTCCCCTCTTTCAGTTGAAAACCATTCCCCCCTTGTCCTATTGCTCCACTCCCTGACAAAGAGTCCCTCCCCATCTTTCCTATAGGCCCGTTTAGGTACTGGAAGGGGTATAAGGTCTCCCCGGAGCCTCCTCTTCTCCAGGATGAACAACCCCAACTCTCTCAGCCTGTCCTCATAGGATAGGTGCTCCAGCCCTCAGATCATCTTTATGGCCCTCCTCTGGACTCCTTTAGGTTCTATGACTTGGCTGGATCTCCAGGTTTTTTTGATTCCAAAACATTCCAAACCTCTACAAAATATTGCACCTAAGAGCTCCCTTCAGAAGTATTTTAACGATGTTATTTTTCATTTAGTACACTGAAGCAGAGAGTGCAGTCAGAACTTGTCATGAAATTCTTAGCCCTGCTGAGACAGAAAAACACATAACACAAAGATCATCTTGTTTGATCAGAAGCAAACTAAAAAGGCAAAAGAAGACAATTCAAAAGGTAGATGGGGAAGAAGAGAACAAGTCACACAACTCTAACCATTCCAGATTAAACATCACACAAACTAGCACTTAAAATATCAATGGGAATGCTTACAGATATCTGAGCAAGTTGTTTCTGGCAGAATATGCTACAAGATGTTTCTGGCTGAGCTTGCTACAAGAAAAAAACACTGCATCTCACATATGCAGTGCAGATTTCATTTACCTTTCAAAGCAGCAGCTTGTCTGTCCTTGAGCCGCCTGTTTGATTTAGTATCGCATTGCAGCAGACTGGAAACGTATCCTTCTTTTCAAACATTCCAGTCATGATCACTTAACCAGGTCATAAATTGATTGTTTTAGCATATCATTTCAAAATGAAAACTTCAAGAGGTTAGATTTTAATTTCTACTTGCAATACTCAGACCAATGTGAAAAATTCATGGAAACTGAATTCATCCAAAACTGGAATGAATTTTAAAACAGGAAAAGGAAAAAAAAAAAAAAAAAGAGAGAGAGAAACAGGCTTTGGTCAATCTGCATGCAAATAAAAATTTTCACCTGTTCTTAGGTGTATCAAAGTACCCCCCAGAGCAGAAGAGATTAAAAGGTATGTTTAAAAGGCTAAGATACAGTGGTAAGGCAAGGAACATTCAAGCAGCCAGATAATTTAAAAGTTGTAGGTGACTTTGTTAATGATCTCTAAAATTAATTTTTTAAGTAAGTTCAAAACAACTACCCTATCATTTATCAGAAAGTAATAGTTTAACAATTTCATCATACAGCTTTGATTCAGCATCTAGATATGTTAGATGTCAACTGTTTTTGTAAAAGTTATCAATCCAGCCATATCACTTAAAAGCCATCTGTTTGCCTTGTAAAAGATACCTTTAAACAAAAAATAACCACACACCATGACTGTGGTTTGACAAGTTCAGACTGCCAAATCTGGAAAGAGAACAGAGATCAAAAGATGTTACATTCTCATTGCTAAACAGTAGCAATTTGAATGTATTGAATATTTTAGCATAAAAATCACATCTGCCTTACTGCAGCTGTCAGACAGGTCCAGGGATTAATTAACGTGTCCTGTGGAATTGTTAATCTAGCATTAAGAATACTCATGATTCAAAGCAACGCTGCTGCAGAGCATTAAGTAATACTACAGTAAAAGTTTCTGTGTTACATAAACCAGACTCAGGGAACAGAAGCAGCTGCCTGTCCCTCCTTCCAACCTCCCCGTTTCCCAGTTCTACCCAGGCAGGAGAGAAGTGTAGCAAGTTGCACAATTTCCATCCTCTACAATCTAATGTCTCGTAAATTCCACGCATTCGTTGGGCCATTCTAGATTAGCCCCCCTTCCACAGGCTTAGTTTGTTTACTCGACAAACCTGTACTCACCTTCTTCCCTTTTGCAGTCTTAGGTGAAAGATCTCTAGACTTCTCGTATTTTAAGATTAATTATTAACGTAAGACTCAGGTCTTTCTATGTGTGCAGTAGCATTACTTATCACATCTTAAGAATTAGTATTTCAGAGAAAAAGTGTCACTGAGGTTTTTTTCTTCCTTTTTCTCTCTAATCGCTATCTACACCAGCCCTTCACTAGTAGTGGGTTACTTCCTTCCCCGTTTCCAGCTTAGTGCTTTAGCAAAACCTGACAATCAAAAACTTATCTGGGGGTAAAAGAACAACAAAGGCTGAATTAAAAAAAAAATAAAATTCAAAAGCCCAATTTCTAAAGAAAACATAATTTGCACTGAATTTAGATTAACTCACATTTACATCTGTCAGTGACAGTATGGAAGCTTGCATGAGTTCACAGTAAGATTCTCATGTGCATAGTCCTACACATTCACTTTTGTTACTTTTTCCCCAAGCATGATGTTTCGCATCAGCTTCCTACAGAAGCAAAACCATCATAGAAAAGTCCTGCCCTACTCGGCCTCGCCAATACCTTTTTCTTGCCACAGTTCACAATTCCTCAATTTGTAGGATTTTACAACAGAATATTGTAATATTTAAAACCAGCAGGATAACGAGTATCTAATAGCTTTATTATTACAGATAATTTTTCCCAAAGAAACAGAAACAGTAACACAATCCATAAAAAGCTAAGGCCTATATAACATCATATTCCTGATAATTTAAGTTGGCATTTCACTAACTACTGAAGTATTAAAATATAAACAATTAAATTCACTTGACACTAATTACTTGACAATCTGAATAAATGTAAACGTTTACCAGATCTATCTAAAGCCCTGCGGAAGTGTCAGGAGAAACATGAGTCCCATTACACTCTAGTTCGCGGGTTTCAAATTCATCCCACAGAACTTGTTCTCGGTGAACATCAACGCAGTTCAAATTGCTACAGTGAACGTGGCTGATGTACAACCACTGCAGTAAAACTCCTGATCTATGACCAGCAGTGTAAACATTTACAGCAGTGCAGGGAGACAACAAAGGAGGGCTTTTTAGAATGGAAATCACTAGATGAAAGTCATCCCAATCCCTGGAATTTATAAGGTGTCCAATACGGTTACTGCTATTTGTTTTAGTCCACCACTCCACTGAAGTTCCTAAAGGCGTCAGGCAGCTATTCCTGAAATGTCAGTTTAAGCTGCTACACAGAATGCTGCGTGAAACTACTAAATAGATTAAAAAATCCATCCTAAAAATATATTGCAGCTAACAGTGATACATTACAATACCAGATAGTACACTGAAACAATTATTAACAGCTCCACTCTCAAAAAAAAAAGGAAAAAAAGGGAAAAAAAAAAAAAAGGAGAGGAAAAAACAAATGAAAAAAAGGCCTGTCTCTCCATAACATGTTGCTCAAACTACATATGTTACACTTTGATTGGTATTTGTTTTAAACCTATGATGACCTCATCAAAACAAAGCAATATCCAATTACCTAATTATTCACCTGATGGCCTTTAGATAATAACCCTCAGTGTAAATATTAGGGGTAAGAGAAAGTTAACCTTTTTCACCTAGAATTTCCAATCATGCAATCCCTACTCCTTTTTAGAGAGTAAAATTACTTCTTGTCAGTTCCCCACTTCTCTCCTAAGAATACACAGAATAAAAGAGAGGATTACCAAAGTATGTATTCTATCCTCAAGCACAGCAGGTATTTCCAAGCTCTAGCAATTTCAAAACAAAGGCTTAACCCAGAGCTTTAAACGCCAATTCCTCAACTGGAACGTTCATTGGTAGCACGACATATTACCGTGATCCCTATCACCTTGACTAAAGCACGCACATTTTCAGCTCAAGATAAAGCGTGTACTGGCCAAATCTTGTCTAAGTTAAAGTGGCTGAACTGTAATCTCTTTAAACAAAGAAAACTGTGATTCACAGCCTTAAGACACATTCGCTATTCTTTTTATACTAAATTAAAAATTACTATTATTTCTGAGTAAGAATCCTTGCCTTGCCTCATACTAATATTTCTCAGTTTCTTTACTATATGCTGGGATTTACTAAAAATAAGCACAATGGTGAAGCAAACTATATACAGTGTTAAAATTATCACAGAAAAGCTTTTCCTCAGCTCAGTAAATAATTATGGCATTAATTATGGTATCAGTCAAAGCCTCTAAATTTCAGCTGACAGTGTTTTTTAAACACAACAAAATCATTGCTTAAAAATAAATTGTAACAATTAAGAAAAAATTGACGGTTATTGGAACCAAGGGCAGATTAAACTATACAACCAAGCCATGGTTTTTTTGAAAGCCAAATTAATAGTTCTGGAGCATCCCAGACCCAGTATAAAGGAGCTGATGATCTGTCTCGTGACCTGCCACTTCATCTCTCTGCCCCTTGAGCTGCTACCATCCTTCCAGCAGTAAAATGCACTCTTTTGCAAGAAATGAGGCTTACCACCATGAAACACTGGTGTTTTCAGTGCTTTAATTGTTCTTCATCTGCCCTTTTTCACCACAGACTGTGATGAATTTCCTCTCTAGCAATCAGCCTTAAGACCTTATTTGCAGTTGTAAAAAAAAATAAAAATACTTTTTTTATGAAGATCTAAAAATCGAGCTGCACACTTCATAACCTGATATGTTTGTGAGCTGTGATTATGCACATCTTCCACTTAAGTTTAAGCGATGAATTTTATGTCTACCAGACAGCGTTTCAGAGCACTGAAAGGATTGTTGACCTCGCTAGAGCAATCTTATGCACCTCCTAAATGTACTGATTTGGGAATAAATCATACTATACTCCAAATATATAGCCTTGTTTTTCTCAGAATTTTTTTACAATCCTTAACATATCAAATTCTACTAAATTTCAGTTTTATCATATCTCCTGAAACTGAGTCCTGTCTTCTAAGGTGCTTTAAAAATTACAAGTTCTGCAGGTAGCAGGACCAGGTTTTGGAATGCAGGAGGTATATACAAAAATTATGTAGATAAGGGAAATATGCACACATACGAAATGGAAGATTTAGACACTTCCATTTACAGACTTACATTTTGAAAAATGTATACACGTTCATAGGAAATTTTGCCTTCATTTTCCCTTCAATCTGCCATCTTACCCAACAATCTTAATACATTAAGCAGTGAACAAAACTATTGAAAAATGTCTTCAATTTAGAATACTGCTACCTTTCAAAAACTGAATAACTCATCAAACTTTTACTTCCAGGCTGTTGCTTATTATTCAGTGTAATTTCTATAAAAAATTACTGAATTTCTGTAACCAAAGGTTCTTCATACTCACTCCCAAATAACAGGATATGAATAACCCTTTGATTTTAATTCAAGGTTTTGAAGAGACAGAATATAGACAACCATACACAACTTAACTGGATACTTCCAAATATTACGAAGCATTTATGAGCAGTGTATGCAAATTAAATCCAGATTTGCACTTGAAAAAAATCACACTTGACCACATAATCAGATTTTCTCCAAAGTTTAAAAAAAAAAAAAAAAAANAACAACCCAAAAACAAAAGGAGGAGGGGAGAGTAAGGGAGATAATTAATTAGTTATATGTCAGGATGTATTCCCAAATGATGCAGAATTCAGTCAAGCTATGTTTATTATGTAAGTTCTGAAAACAGCCCATTGTTTCCAAAAACACAGTAGCCTCTTTTGCAGAGGACAGAAAGGATCCAGGTCTCTAAAGAAGCTAAAACTGGAAATAATGAACACAGAATTTAGTATTTACTGAACTGCAGATGCACTTAGCCTTGTTTTCAGTTATGCAAACATCAGATTGAGATCACTGGACAAAACTGGATTCCCCTATATTTCTTTCCCTTGCCTTTTTTCCACCTATCACTTCCCCTTTAGTTTACTTCTCTTTGCAGAAAAAGATCACTGTTTGAAGTAATCACCCAGCAATACAGGTGTTTCCTACAAAAACATTTTCTTTATTTCAGACAAATGTCAGTCCTTAACTGTCTTAAGTACAATAATTCAGTGTAGAATTAGAAGAGAATTATGACAACTTACCAGCTGAGGGTTTACCACTGAGAAATGATTCTGTAGGAAGAACACTTACAAATCTTTTCTCAAAACAAATCAAAAAAATGCTCAAAAGGATTGATGTCTTGAAAATACAACACTTGGTCCCCTAAACATATGCTGAATTTTTTCCTGCTATACAAAGAAGAATAGGTTTGCAACACCCTAGTGGAATTAATGTTTCCCTTTCAGGATACCCTTTTATGCCAGGTTCACAGCAGTACCACTGATCTAATCATATCCTCAGTCCTAAAAAAAGTGGGGTTTTTTTTATCTATAGAGGTATTCAAATAATTTTCAGTAAGACCACGCTTTATATAAAGAAAGACCTTAGTATGAATTCCTTCATAGACTCTCCTCCTTGCTGCACCACACACTAAATATTGTACTGCACAAAAACACCCCCATCCCCAGTGGAGAGCTGTCAAAGAAACCACAGAAGTTTCCATTTCACCTTTGGCTTTATATATATATAAATTTAGAAAAATTTAAGTATTTTTCTCTCAACGATGCTGCACTTGATACATCACTGGTGAAGAAACAATATTGCCCTTCCTCCAAAAGCCATGCGAGAAGCCAAACCCAAGACTAGGGCTGGAAATGAGTAGTACTGTTTCTAGGTAACTCAACTAGGTGGCAGCATGGCAACAAATTCTCTGAATCGGATTAACCATGAGGACTGTCTAGGCAGTTAAATATGTTCATTTGATTGACGCTTCATCCTTGTGATGACACATCTAAATTAGTTCTTCCTACTTATAAAAAAGATTTGATTTGAACACAGGTTGGCATGATAGGCAGAAATTAGACACCTGATCAAAAAAGACTCATTTGATTTAGAACTCAGTATCCACTATATTACAGAGTTTTGTCTGCCCAAATGCACCACAGATGTAATTCCCATTTTATTTTGTGATTTCATTTCAGTCTTAGGTCTTTTAAAAGCAGAATTTTTGCTTTTATGCAGAGAAAATCTGAAGGATAATTTCCAGTTCCAAATATTTTTGGCTCAGAGCCCAGAGCCTTTGTTGCTCTGAGGTGAAACAGTCTCAGCTGAAGAAAAGGAAAATGGAAATTGAGCGAAAGAAGAGACCTTTACCAACAGCTACTGTTGGCTTCCCTTTGAAGTCATCTTGATTGCTGTAGCATGTGTCATCTCTTCACCACCTACTTTGCTCATCCTAATGTTTAGGTGCAGCAGCAGGACTACGGACCAACTACCATAAGAACGGAAGTGAAGGTTAAATGGTATTTTCACATATTTCATCTTGCCAACCTGTTGCCCTCAGCAAATTCAGGCCAGAAGAATGCTTGCAAGATTCCAACTTCTGTGTATTACTTTTCTGCTGATGGAGGTCATCCACTATCTTTGTATCTCACCTGTTTTCCCAGCTGAAAGCTGTTGGGTTGGCAGCTATTTTCATTCGCTACATTAAGCCCAAGCCTCTTTCTAACACATCTGTTTGAGGATGAAGAGGCATGATTTCTGAATTTTGCTGCCATACCCATCTTCTCAATTTCACAAATGCTGAAAACCCATTTCTAATGAGTAACTAGCATAGTATTATAAAAATAAAATCTCCACAATTGGTCTGAAAGAGATTTAAGAACTGCCCATGCCCGACTACAGAGGTTAAATCTCTGTCTTCCTGGGGGAGAGCATTAATGAATGAGGTAAACAATACTATCTCCCACATTTATGTATAACAGTAGCTTTTGCTGAACACTTATCATAACATCATATTATAATACCATATCAAGACAATTAAACTTTTAAATCCTAATGGTAACATACCCTCACCTTCTTCCCAGAGAATTAACAGGAAAATTTCCCAGTAAACATTGAGTATTGCCAAGAAATGGAATATATATTCCCTGGAGGTGTTCAAGGACAGGCTGGATGTGGCCTTGGGCAACCTGGTCTAGTGGGAAGTGTCCCTGCCTGTGGCAGGGGGGGTGGAACTCGATGATCTTCAAGGTCCTTTCCAACTCTAAACCATTCTATGATTCTATGATATTTTATTTCAATTATTTCAACAGCTCTTGCATACCTTCTATTTCCCTTCATTACCAATACTGACTAATTGATCCCGCAGCAATTGTTGCCACTTCATAGGAAGCAAGTGTCCCATGGTGTAAAATACTGAGCTAACATCGCATCACTCCTTAGGAATTTACATAACCTACTAATTAAGTTCTGGAACTGTGAGTTAATTGCTGTAAAGGTCTTGAACACTGCCGTAAGAGCTTATGTATCTTGAAATAATACTCATCTCCCTCAAACCTCTGGTACAACCAGAAAAGATGTTTCCGTTCCTGTTAGGAAATGCTCTCTAGGAGTGAAACCAACAACTGTGTTGATCTGATACAGCCCAGATCACTTTGCATTCTGCAAAGGGAGACTAAGAATGGCATTGGTCTGATTTTCATCTGTTACAGATCTTAAGACAGAAGTTGTTACCATGGCAGCTTTTATGAAAGCCTTCTTGGCATTCTTCTATTAATTCTTGAGCTTGAATTTTCCAAGTTGTCCAGTGTCAAGGGTACAATATTAGCAAAATGAAACAAAATAGTAATTTTTGACATCTCCCACACTCCTCACCAAACTCAATGAAACAGCCAGTTGAGTACATGCAAAGGACTATTGATAAACAGAGCTTGCAAGCTTTAGCTATTGCAAATCAGCAACTGTTTATGAATGTTTCCATTATCTTGGAAGCTACACAAATTGCACATTATCATGCATCAACAACCAAGCCACAAGTGATTAAAGCACGTAGTTTATCCACAGGTATTAAGCCTGATTGGTTTGTTCACCCCATGTATGAGACATGGGTAATGCTTTTTTCCTTACTATTCAGCTTCGAAAATTAGAAAGGTAAATCAACATCGCCTGCAAAAAATAGAGTAATTTGTTTCTTCAACACCTTTGCAAAATACATTCACACCCCTAAAAGCCACTTGCTTGAAAAAGCTGCATGTAAATTACATAGCTGCTTTAGCAATAATCTTGGTTTCATTAAATTTGGTACAAATTTTACCACTGGTGTCAGTGAAAACAGCATTTTCTATGCTTGAAACAAGGATTAGGTATAAGCAAGTAGTGAGACAGCCTTAATTTTTTGCATTTTCAACCAGAGATTTGGACATTAGCCATAGCTACAATTTCACCTTTTCATTTGACTTTAATAGATCTCAATTCAGCTGATTAAAAACTAAGTTTTAAAACGTTAATACCAATTCTTGGCATTTATACTTTCGCTATACGCACTTTTGGTCCACAAGCCGCCATGGAAAAAACCCACTGCTTTGCAAGTAGAAAAACTAAGGCAAACTTCCCAAGCCTTACCTGCATCATAGTGACCACATGGCAGGGATTCAGGAGGTAAATGACAGTCCTGGTAGCAAACTTGAAGCCCACCTCCAGCCCAAAGATGAGACAGACCACCACCAGCAGCACGTTCTTGCCCAAGCTCTCCTGCTTCGCCTGGGGCTGCTGCAGCAGGTGACCCTCCAGCTCCCTGAAATGCAGCCGCCTGAGCTTCCACAGGGACAGAAGGATCTCCACGACGCCCACACTGAGGAAGACCAAACTCTCCAGAAGGCGCTGCTGCCCGGAGAGAAAGGCCGCGCACTCCGGCCCGCCATTGCCGGCAAAGCTGGGGTCCACACCCCCGTACATCCAGTCCAGGAGATTATGGAGGCTGTAACGAGACATGCTGGGACGGTGCCTCTCCTCCTCCCCGTCACTGTCCAGGAACAGGTAGGAGCAAGATGGAATCCAAGCCAAAATGCTGTCGGGCTGACGAAACATGAAACGCAAGGTCGGCCCCTCTGTAGTCCCCTTCCTTCCCAAGCTTGAGGAGAAGCAACCCGCTCGGCTCGGGGCAAGGCGAATTTTTGGCTTTTCCTTTCGATGCCAGGACGGGCGCCGCCAGCAGCAGCCTGCCAGAAGGGAGGAGCCACAGATGAATGGAGCCCGTGAGGAGCGGCCGAAGCCCCTCGCCTCAGGACCCCTCCCCAGCCCCGCCTGGCGCTCTCCGCCCGCCCCCGGCCCTCCTGGCCGCTACGGGGCTGCCCTTCTCCCCTCCGCGGCCGCCTCTCCCCCCTCCGCCGGGCTGCTGCCTCCCTCCCTCCCTCCCTCTCTCCCGCCGCCTGCCCTACCTGCTCTGCCCGCGCCCCTCGGGCCGTGCCGCAGCCCGCCCGCCCGACCAGCCCTTTCCCGCCGGGCGGCGGCGGGCCCGCTCCCTCCGTCGGCGGGTATCTGCTCCGTCAGGGAGCGCGGCGCGGCCGGGCTGAGGCAGGCCCAGCGCCCCCAGCCATGGGGCCGGCCTTGGCCAGGGAGGGGAAGGAGGAAGCAGCGCTCCCCTCAGCGGCGGCGCCGGCACGGCGGAGAAGAGAACGAGCCCCAGCGGGCGGGCCGCTCTCCGCCGCCGCGCCTCTCCCGGCCCCTTCCCAGCGCCGGTAGCATCACCCCACCGACGTGCCTGACTCACACCGAAAAATGGACGAGCCCACCGCATTGGCTGCGCCCGGCCGCCCGCTCCTCCCTCCGCCCCGGCCGCTCCCGCCTCCCGCCGCTGCCTTCGCTCCCCTCCGCCTCGGCGGCTGCGGCTTCCTCGGCGGGCCGCGCTCGCCTCTGCCTTGCGCTTCCTCCTGCCTGTTGCCTCAGCTCTTCGCCTGGCTGCTCCCCTTCCTCCTCCTCTTCGCTGCCGCCCGCGGTCTATCCCGGCGTCCCCGCCAGCCCGGTTCCCCTCGGTGCCACCGGCAGGGAGGAGGGCGAGGGCCGGCCATGGTTCTCCCCTCAGCGCTGCTGGCGGGCCCGGGGTGCGCGCCCATGACTGTTTGCCCACCCGGTACACCGAGCAGCGATAACTCGATGAACGAGTGTCCCAAGTGCCGTCGCAGCAGGTGTTAGTTGGCCAAGAAACGGCAGCGGCCTGTGTCATGGCGGCGCAGCACGACAGGCCACGCTGGCGAGGGGCTTCGCTGAAGGCGGGTAAGTGCGTGCCCTCGTGCGACACGTGGCGCACAGGCCCCGTGCGTGTACAACGGAGCCTTGAGCGGTGCGGGACGGGTTTGGATCCTGGGGGCAACTGGTTTGTGGCTGTGCGAAGCAGCCGCGCTGCCGGTACGTCACTGTTTCTGTAGGAAAGGCTAAAGGGAGGTGGGGATCTCGGTGGAGCAGTGGGTCAAGGGGACGTTGTCACGGTGGTTGGAACCATGAGCGAACGTACCCTGAGCGCTGTGTCGGACCACAGATTTTATCTCACGTACCCTTCCCCTACCCCTTCCTGGCCGTTACCGTGCTGCCCTTCGCTGCAGAACAGCACTGGCACCAGCCAAACTGTTGAGCCAGCTTAATTGAAAATAAAAGCTCGATTCCACAAATAAGTATGAAAAGACCAGGCAGATCTCTCTACTGGTTGAGTCAAAGCAATTTACGTATAGACAGAGAGGCAGCAACACCTGGGCTGTAAAGCTGGCGGGAGCGTGTGCATGCCATTCTGCTGTGGAAGAAATTATTCCAATTTTTGGGAAAGAAGGGGGACCCACCACGCTTTTCCAAGATCTTCAAGGGCTCCTTTCCACAATTAGAGCTTGATAGGAATTCTTCTACAAAATGCTGTTCTCTCAGTCATTGCTGGTTCATTAAAACACCTATTGTTGATCTAATTACACACAAACCTGCTGCAGAAAGTGAATTTGCAGAAACCAGTTGCACAAGGGTGCATTTATCCCAATTATGAGTAGAATAGAAATAATAGTAAGTTTAGCTTGACCACATCGTGAGTTCTCTATTTACCTTAAGCACATGAAGAAAATAGAAAGGAAGACAGGTCAGATTACTAAGAATAAGAAAAAAAGACTAAAAAAGGTACGCTGCAAAACAATTGAACTATCAAGAGCTATCAGATAAAAACTGCTCTGTAAGTATGTTCACACTGAGAAGAAGACAGGGAAAAAGATTAATCCCCTACTCAACAGAGAAGGAAATCTGTCAACAAATTATAAAGAAAGCTAAAGTGATTAGGGCCTTTGTTGTATCAGATTTTCAAAAAGGATCACCTGCAAGCACATAGTTAGAACTGGTGACGCTGAGAACAAAATTATCTCAGCCCAGAGTAGGTAAAGAGTAGATTAGAAGCACTCAGATAAACCAAATGTTTTCAAATTGTTTGAGTCTAGTCAACATGATCGAAAGACAGTTAAAGAACTTGCTGAATTAAGAAGGTGAATGAGATGCTGAAAAAAACAGAAGGGGCAACTGTAAATTGCTGTTATCAAAGCAGGGGTGGAGCCAGAGAAACACAGCTCCATCAGTGTAATTAACTGAAATCCCTGGAAAAATCCTGGGACGAATAATCTCACAAACTATTATTAGCGCCTAGATGATAAGCAGGGAATGATAGCAGTCAACATGGATCTGTCAAAAATAAATCATGCCAGACAACTTGATTTTCTCCTCCAGTAAGTAACAGGCCTTGTGGATAGGACAGAGCCTGTTGTCAGTTTGATTAGGGTTTTGACACTTACATGACCTTTTCATTAAAAAGTTAGAGAAGTATGGTCTGGATAAATGTATTATAAGGTCTGTACAAAACTGACTGGATAGCAAGCAGTAGTTCACTGGCAAAATGAAAGAATATATCAGTGGGTTCCTAGAGCCTGTCTTCAGTCTGGGTCTTTTTGTTATTAAGGTAAGTAGCGGAACAGAGGACATACTTACTAATTTTGCAGGTGACACAAAGCTGAGGGGGACAGAATTATATTTTAAAATAGTCTTGACCATTCAGAAACATGCATTTTTAAAAAAATAAAGAAGATATTCAGTAAGATTGAGTTGCAGCATAGTTCAGCACATTATTCTAGTGTAAGTCACCTGGTATAAACCATCACTGCCTTTCCTTTTCCCCTTGCTACCCATTTGCTCTCACACTGTCTTATGCCAGCATAAGCTTTTCTAGGCTATGTGCTTGTCTGTGTGAGGAAGCTGATTAACATTGCAATTATAATTCCAGAGGTAGTTGTAACCTGGAGCACTTTGCTGATCTGTTTGATCCTACTTTGGGTCATGGCAATAGATGAGGCGACCTGCTGATTTCTTGTTTTTCTGTGATTTTCCACTTATTAGAAAGAAAGAACATAGTTGGTATAAAACCGGACATCCTGGTATGATTGATATTTCTTTGCAACAGCACAATATCGTTAATTCATGTTCAGATTGTGATCCACTATAAATCTAAAAGATGTGATTCTCTGATCTTGATCTGCTGGGTGGCTTAGGCACAGTTCCTTCATTCTCTCTGTTTCAGTTTCTTCAGCTTCTTTGAAAAGCACTCAAATCTGTGAATAAGATTTTATTATTATTGACCGAACGCTAAGCCATTGCTCTTTTCTGTTTGTTAACCATTTCTTCTCATCCTCTCACTAAGTAATGTAGGCTCTTACTGGGATCCATTGTAAACATATATATCTCCTATGTCAATAGACATGGTTCTGTAAAAGCAATAAATTCCTGTAACTAAAATGTTTGCGCAAGAGCCTGAGGCTTGTTCTGGTATCTAACATGAGTTTTATTTTTCTGTCTGTGGCTTCTTGAAATATAAAAATGGTGAAATCTAATGTTAATCCATAAAGAAATGCGAGGGCCGTGAGTGTGCCAGTAGTCCTTAACCACCTGGAGCAGCCTTGCGCGGGGCTCCGACTCGCAGGTCAACTGCCTGGGAGCTCCATGTTAGCTCTGGCCTGGACCCCAGTCCTCTCCCAAGCTGTGCCGTTTGCAGACCTCTGTCCTCAGCTCTGTCCTTTGCTGTTCCGGACTTGTTGCCTGGGCTGCCCAGACTGGCCTTGGACACAACTTGTCACCCCTCATTTCTCTAATGATCATTAGACTCTTGACAGAAGCTGTCACCATCCCCACCCTGTTCCGCTCGCCGGGCTTGGTGCTGTGGGACTGCGCCCTTGTTGGCAAGGTCGCTGCCCCTACGCGTGCGTGGTCGCCCTTGGCTCCTGGATTGCCTGCTTTGGTGGAGCAGCCCCACTCTCGCTGCTCCCTGACAGTGTATGAAGTTCAAAGTCAGCTTATGGAACGTATCTTCCTCTGTAGAACAAAACTCTGCATCTTATCTCTCCCTAATGTATCATTTGCAAATTCCATCTTAAGTAAGCCCGGAAGTAAAGGCAAGGCCTGAAGTCTTCTGTGGGTAGATAATCCTCAATAAGCATCAGCAGTTGAACTTCAAAGCAGAGGGACTAAAAGACCTTAATTCTTACTCAGAAAAGCATTTAAGCACATGCTTAGCTTAAGCCTGTCCTCAAATCCTTTGAATTTAGGTATATAAATTGAGACCTTTCCTCAACATCAAGCTCTATTGCTGTACTTTGGAAATGTGACTCTACACATCAGTATGTGGTTGCACCTGTAGATTTACTAGAAACCGTGTGTCCTTGTTGTATAATTGTTTTGCAAGTTTTGCAAGAAGTTGGGATTAGGTGGCCAGTTAAAATACTGCTGTTTACTTACAAGGTTTTTTTAATAAAAAAATGTGAACATTATATGCAGGATCTTTATCTGATGATCTTTGGAGATGCAAATGGAGTTAGAGTCAGCAACAAATTTATCACTCTCCTAAGTTTAAAATGGAAGCTGGGTTGAGACTCCTTGTTAGTCTGTCATTTCTTGTCTGAAGAACAGTACTGGGCACAGTATTGCAGGCTGAAGTAGGCTTTGAGCAGTCAGAATGAGACTTGGAATAGCCACTGGGCAGCACTTGCAGACTACGGGTGTGAATATATTCAAGTCGTGTGCACAGAAAGCAACAACATTTTTACTGCTTAGACTTGTAAGCCAGAAGGCTTGTTTCTGTACAGAATAGAAACCAGACTCTCTTTGGCTTTCTGCTAACATCCGACCTCTTTCCACTTTTCACGTGGCCTTCTTGCTGCATTCCTTGTAGTCCGGTAATTAAATCAAATGTACTTTCCCTTCACAAATTAGGAAAACTGCTCCCCTACCCTGACGAAATCTTCAGAAGTGTATACATGTACATGCTTCCTTTCTACTTCTCTTATTTTCAATGTGATTTTTGTTGTTTGGATGGCTGTGATACCCCAGGCTGTGTTCTACTCAGTCCTGAAATATTTTTATAGTCTTAAGAAAATTCTTCTCCTTTTATCCACCTTTCAAAAAGTAATCAAACCCAGGATCATTTGTGAAAGCAGTGTGGCTGCAAGCAATGCTATACTGACTGTGGTAAATGCTGATTACTTGCTTTGTTTTATTGAGCATGAAGATGGGAAATAGATGGTGATAATTAGGCGGCGGTACTGTTAGCTTCTGGTAAGACATGGCCTAGGCTCCTTAGTTCACGAGAAGATATAGCCTAGCACAATTCTCAGGGTTTGCTCAGCAGGGCTGATTTCAGTCGGTGCTGCCTGAACCAAAGCACTGTTCATTCAGTCAGAGTGAGTACATCTGTCACATCATGCTACCATGAAAAGGGACGACGAGTTACAGGATTCGCCTTCACCACACAATCACATGTCACCACAATGGTGCTGCCAGCAAGAGCTCTTCCGGAACACCTCGGGGCGCAACCTGCAGAATTAACAGCATTAACTCAAGCACACGTTTTAGCAGAAAATCAAACCACTAACATCCATATAGACTCCAACTCCTCTTGGAGCAGCGTTTGCAACAGGACTGATCTGGAAAGAAAGACGATTTCTAACTTTGGCAGGACAGAAAATAGCACATCAAGAGCAAATTTTGGATCTTCTACATGCTCTAGAAAAATCAAAACTAGTAGCAGTATTATACTGTAAAGCAATACCAGTGAGATACTTCTGATCTGACTGAAGGAAACAGTCTTGCTGACAGTGTGGCTGAGGTTGCAGCCTTACAACCCTTACAGGTCTAACCAAAAATACAAGAAGAAATGCTATTGACCTTAACTGAAGAAGACTCAAAAAGAGAACATGAAACTTTGCCCACAGAAGAAATTGAAAAATGGAAACATTTAGGAGCAAAACAAGCAAATGGAATCTGGGCATTAGAAGATAAACTTGTCCTCCCAGGACTATGTTGATACCTTTAGTCAGAGAACTTCACCATTGGACACGTGGAAGAGATCTTATCTAGAAAATCAAGTCTGTCAATCACGGGTGGCACCTGGATTAACCCAAGCAATATTACAAGTCACAAAAGGATGTGTGATATGTGTAGAATATAATGCAAAGTCCAAGACAGAGGCAAAAACAAAATCCTTGGGCCTGGATGCAGTTTCAGAAACTATAATCTTACTTTGCAGTTACGCCTCCAAAAGATGGACAAAAACACCTCCTGGTTATAATGGAACAATTATCCTATTGGGTAGAGGCATTCCCTACCCAAAAAGCAACTGCTGAAATGGTGGTTAAAGCTTTACTATCATACCATGTTATGGAGTGCCTGAGGAAATAGACTCCAATAAAGGATCACATTTTACAGCTGAAATATCAGAAAACCTGTATAAAGCTTTAGGAATTTGACAAAGACTGCATACACCTTATCGCCCCCAATCCTCAGGACAGGTAGAGAGGACGAACGGTACTGTAAACTGGCAAAAATTTGTAGAGAAACTCAATTAAAACGGACAGAAGCTTTACCATTAGCACTATGGGAATTAAGGCAATGTCCAAACCCAGGTCATAAATTTTTGAGATTTTATTTGGAATACCAGACAAAACTCCAGGAACCTTTGTTCCAACACACACAAGCCTTCTGGCAGGGGATGAAGCAGTTACCCAATATGTCTTATATCTACAAAATAGTAACAAGTACAAAGAAACAGCATGAAGCTGTAATTATGCAAACTTTACCTTTAGGAGGCTATTTGTATCTGTATCAACCTGGAGATTATGTCACGATAAAGATCTACAAGACTAAAGATGCATTACAACCCAGGTGGGAGGGTCCTGTGCAAGTATTGCTATGTACTTATTTTGCTCTCAAAGTTGCAGGTAAAGACGCGTGGATCCACCATTCTCAGGTGAAAGCTGCACTGAACTCCCAGTCATGATCCTCCTTTTGCTTCTGTTGAACATGATCGGAGGAATTCCACTACAACACGTAACTCTGAGTTCAAACTATTATTAGGAAAGACTGCCTTAAATAGTTCAGATGAATTTTGTGTACAGTATGGGTCAGATACCATGAAAGTTGCAACTACACGTTTCGTAGGCATGAGGACACCCCTGTCACTAATATATTAACTTAAACTTGCCCAACTTTAAGGTGAACCTAACCTACAGTCAACATCCCCATATAGGGAAAGTCTCAACACCAGCCGCATGGTCAAATCAGCATGTTATGTGATTCCAACTTCTCAATGTAATTCCAGCTGGATCTTATATGTATATGGTTAATGCTGCTGCACCATCAGTAAATCTGAACAACAGCGACTTAATCTGTAATACCACAACAAAGATTTCCTATTACTCTGCTGACATCTATCTTCCAAAAGGATAGTTTCTATTACATGGACTCCAGGCCTGTAATATACCCAAAAATGCAGCCAGAGGTCCATGCACACTTGGAAGACTAAGTCTCCATACTAAAAAGAAATACCTCAAGCAAATGTGACACAAAAAAGAAGCAGAAGGAGCCTATCTCAGGCCCTACCAGCAAATTGTGACCCAAATGCAAATCTGTTGAGCAAAGCAGAAGCAGTAGCATGAAGCACATCATTAGCAGAAGTCCCTGCGCTAGCACTAGGTACCAACCTCCAACTGACCGAGGTGGCCTGTACGCTAGCAGAAACTCTGAATGCCACCTCCACTTTGATGCTATTACTACAAGAGGAACAACATTTGAACAGGGAAGCAACCTTAGAAAATAGAGCAGCTATAGATTACTGGTTGCTTAGGGCCAAACATGGGTGTGAAGATTTTGAAGGACGCTGCTGTTTCAGTCTCACAGATAAACCAATAGAAGCCCAACTGAAAAACTTTAAAACTTTAGTACAAAACGTAAGACAGGATCTGAAAGGAATAGAATGGTGGAACTGGTTGTCACATCTATTTCCTTCTATTACCCCAATACTGAAACAATTTGTCAGTTTGGTATTAACAATATTAGGAGTTTTACTTGTTTTAGGGATCACATTCTGCTGCTTTGCTCAAGTATGGTCAACCTGTCCTGCTCAAATGCATGGGTGCAAATATTATTCTGCTCCAACCTAAACTGTGCAAGTATGCACGAAACAAAAGGAGGGAATGTTACATAAGAAAAAGCTGCCATGTAAAGATGAATTTGAAGACATACACAAGAGAACTTGGCTGACAGTGACCTTGCCTCTACTGTTAGAAGAAACCAGACCAAGCTGGCTGAAAGCAGCAAAGTTGCAACAAAATGGTGCAAACTCAGCTAATAAATAGGCATTAAGCATGCTTGCACAGGAGGTTTGCGTGAACAAGTACTCAAAGTGAATGGTAACAAGTGATATCCTGGCCAAAGTCAATAGGTTATGCAAATTGTAAAAATGAATATGTGAGTAATCTTAAAATTACATATAAAAAATCAAAACACGTGGTGTTCTTGGGCTCCCAGCCAACACGCACCTTATTGCTGGCAATAAAAGGGGTTTTAGCTAGTGTGTATTTCTGCTGCCTTCTTTCTGGTAGCTGCGCACAAACTCAAAGAAAACAAGAAAGTGCGAGCAAGTCCTTTCTGCTAACCACTGACTACGGTGAGTGCTGATTACTTGTTTGTTCGACTGAGCATGAACATGGGAAGTAGACTGATTAGGTTTGATTTCCATTTTTAAACAATTTTATCATACTTCAGTGTAAGGGCAAGAGAATATTAAATGTAGTCTTCAAAACTGTTTAGTTTAGGAAAAACATCTAACCATGAGTATTTCCTCCACTATTAGTTTTGATAAATGTAGCATGCTCAAATTGAGCATGAGTGAGGAGAAATACCAGTTCAGAAGCAGGTTTCTTTTCTTTTCCAGTTTTTGTATATAGCTTATAAAATGTCATATTCAGAATAATAATTGGTGGTTCATTCTCAAATTTTGGCAAAAAAAAATCAGCACTCTCCCTCCTAGGGCACAAGAAGATGCCCCCCAGCAAATCAGTAAGGTCATATCTTTATTCTTGCATACTGATATCAGCAAGTGAAATAATCAAGAGCTAGTGGTTATATTGTCATTAATCCCTAGAGTAAATATTCCCCCCAAAAAAAACAAATTGAGATGCTTATAAATATTATACTATTTCATGTTGATTTGTCTAGAGTTTACATTTTGAAAACTACATTTGCAACCAGAAGTGCAGGGCAACCACCTGGAAAAATTCAATCTGGTAAGCCACTCAGTACAGGGTGGCTTTTTTTTGTTGTTATTTTGCTGTTTGGTTTTTTTTGTTGTTTTTTTTCCTTCCTACAAATCCAGGTTCATAGAGATTCTTCCATCAATTATCCTGCCTTCCTTCTGTTTAGTCAGTTGCTCACATGTATTTTTTATGAATTTAAAGAAAGGTTTGTGGTAGTATAATTGCTGATTTCCTCTCAAGGAATTTTCTTAAGAGAAAGAAGAAAGGCTGTTGCATTTATCATATCTCTCCCTGTCAGCTAATTTATCTAGAACATATGCTAGACAATACTGAAAAAAAGTAAATGTCAACTTGAAACGTTCAAAATAGAAGCTTAAAAAGCATATCACATTTTCATGTTTTTTAATCTGATGGACAGAAAATAATTATATAAAGCACCAACAGAAACTTGTTAGTTGACAAGTGTGTGAACCAGCTTTTTGTCGAATCATATTTCTGTCATGTTTGCAGTTTTTGACTTATTTTTTCCCTTACGTAAAAAGCTGCAATATTAATAGACACAAAAACAGTTGGATGTAAAAGCAGGGAGAAATAAGGAAATATCATGAATGTGCAAGGTTTGCTTTGGGATAAAGAAAATCATAGTTAACAGTTCATCTGCATATTAATTACTCTAGCCATGTTGAAGTTAAAAGGTCAAACCGTACTGTCTGTAACTGTAATACAGGTTGAGGATGCATCTGAGAAATGGTGATACCTTTCTGTGTAGGTTCATATGTAAATGAGTAAAGGCATTCTCTGAAGTTGTTTGGAGCTTGGGCAAAATATTTTTGTTAAGATGAGTGTGAAAAAATGGATCCACTATAAAACATGTGTTTTGAAGAAAACTAAAGTTTCCATTCAGATGTTATTCATGTGTTCTTCTTTCTGTTAGTTCTCAAGATACTTCAAGNCCAGATGTTATTCATGTGTTCTTCTTAAACTTGAAGTATCTTGAGAACTAACAGAAAGATGACTGCTCTTTTCACACATCAGTAACTAAACATTTTATGCCTTAAAGTGCTCAGTGACATTCACTCCCTGTAGTGTTTGTGTCCTGTATTGTTTAGCCATTTTTCAGTTCTCAAGGCATTTGCTTTGTTTCACGTCCAGTGCTAGCACCAGAATATTGCGAAGTATAATAAAAAGCATTTCACAAAGAACCACCCAAACTCTTTTTCTTGGAAGCTCAGCCTTAGCAGCACTTTTCTCACTGGTGCCTTCCAAGTCCAAATATTGTATTAATATAATGCACACTTATAGATGCTTATATCCACAACAATTCAATAAATTTCCTAACAACGCTTAGCTAGTCTTCCAGTGAACCAGAACCAACTGGAAGGTGAGCTCCGAATTATCTGTAGGTAGACTACAAGATACTTTTCATGCTGATGTCTCTGAAAAATAAATGAAGTCAATGAATGAAATCACTGATGAATTTGATTGCCATACAAGAATTGTTAGCCTGGTTCGTGTTTGTTAGAGTTGATTTTAGCTGTGACTGGTATATGTAGGAGGTATGTGATTCTATAAATCTACATAGATATGCAGGGAGAAGAATCAGTGCTTTCTATTTTTGTTATATTTTGCTATAGTTTATTTGGCACATTGACATCCATGAAGACCTACTGAAAACCCTTTTAGTTAAGACTGAGTTCAGTCTTAAAAACTGAAGTCTAACTTCTGATTATGAGATGCTCTGTCACTACTAATGAATCTCAACTTGGGAGATTCTGAATACTTGTGTCTTCCCTAAACTTCTGTGTGGAATTTGCCTTTATTATTAATAGAGGAAGAGCTCTGCAGCCACCCAAGGTCAGTGAAGAAAGCTGGGGAGGAGGTGCTTCAGGCGCTGGAGCAGAGATTCCCCTGCAGCCCGTGGTGAAGACCGTGGTGAGGCATGTCTTTAGAGTTTCTTCTAATAAGTTATTGAGGAAAAATGGGTATTCACACGTTTTCTGTGCAAGTATATGCATTTCATAAAGTGTAGGAGCCTCACACAACACAGAGGTCATGTTTAAGTTCTTTGTTATTGAAAGGTTTATTTAACCATTTTGTTAAAGAGACTGTATGGAATAATGAGCCCTCTAGTGGTTGTTCAGCCTCTTAAATTCTCATTATAATGCTCTATTAACTAATACAATAAAAAAAAACACCCTTTCTTTTTCAGTAGCAGCACAATTTTCGTTGTTTTATCTCTTGAGGATGTTGTTGTCACTATTTTTCTACAAACAGGAAGTGAAATCGTGAGAATTGGACTAGTTCTGTTCTAATGATAAATGACACACCTGCGTGATGCATAACTCTTCTATAAAGGAATTTTACTTTAAATACCAAGAATACATGCCTGTTTCTGCAAAAGGCATGATGACAGGGCAATTTGTCCCGGAGGGTTTGGCAGGGGCCTAGGCACATCAAGCATTTTTTTAATACTTCATACATTGATAGAACAAATGTTGGGAAAAGGTGTCAATGTTTGCAGAGGGGCAGGCAGGAATTGTGTTCTCTCCTGTTAGGGCTGGAACAGGGAAATAGGTTTCGCAGTTCCCCAGTGAGATGGGGTTGGAAGGAATCAGCTCTAAACTGCAGCAGTCACTGGACTGAAATTTAGTGATAAATAACTTGAGTTATTTATCACTTAAACCTAAAGTTTTCTTGAAATGTGTAAGGATTGCATTTTTTGGAATGGAGTTGATGTGTAAATATAAGAGGGTTTTTTGCTTAGGCCAATGTAATGCACAGTGTTCGAAGGAAACAAAAAAATACATATCTTATGCAGATTTAATATCTCTGCTTATGTTCTCATCTCAGTATTCAGATGAATCGTGTAGTCGATGGCTCCTTTATTAATTCTACATCAGTGGACACTTGCTAATCGTTTTCAGTAATAGAACTGAGGAGGCAAAAGAGTTTTCTTTTTCAGGTCTGTGATTTCCAGACAGCTCAGCCCCTTTTAGTCTTTTTCATAAGTCTTAGAAATATTTACCACAGAGCTCTCTAAATCTCTCAGGACTGGTGGCTTATGTACAGGTGAGCATTTTAACAGCTTGGCTGATGGTACGCATCATGCTTCAGAGCTAGGTGCTTTTTGTTTTCTCCTCCGGCTGATTGCTGGGGAGACTTTTTCCACCATCTCAACCTTGACACAAGCTTTCCCTGCCTGGACAGGGGCTCAGGGCTATGGTGCTCAGTACGGGTGTTTTAACCAGCAGATCATATTGGATTCAATAACAGATTTTTCCATTTAGAAACTCTGACTAATGGTGAAAAGAGGTACCCGAATTATTTCCTAAAATTTTCTAGTTCTTTACTAGAAACAGAGAAAAAGGGATAAGCAGAAACTGTAATGTAGGTGTATAGCTCAAAGGAGTGGCCAGATCTCTGGAAGCCTGTAACTGAAAACTATCCAATAAAGGGGGAAAGAAGTAACAAAAATATTTATATTCCAGCATGAAACATTTCAAGTTATTCATGTTTTCCAGGTCCATTGGCTGCTGTTTATAAAAGTCCAAAGAGCCCAAATGTCAGCTGGATAAGCAAAGAAAACTCTAGATGTTCTGTCACACAAGCAGACTAAGGTACAGCTTTCTCATTGAAAGATTCTTTAAAACCTTTTCCCTAATACTAGTACATGCCTCTCCCGTTTCCGTAATGCCATGAGGCATCTTCAAATTATGTAAATGAAACAAGGTATATTTAAAATATACTTGGTATCTATATAATTGGTATCTTCACCCGTGAATGTATTTGCACTGGTATTTTGTGAATACAGAATACTACCTGCTATTACTTGACAGGGAGATTATATTAATATGGAAGAAAGTGCTGTATAATCAGTGCCTGTCTAATTGGTATTATCAAAATAATTTCTTGTATTCTGAGAACTATTTTGTAATATGTTGGAATCTGACTTTGTTCCCCCCAAAAAACCTGACAAAAGCAGAGAAATTATTTGAGTGGTGCAAGATCAAGTTCAAAACATTCTGCCAATACAGGGTAAATTCTAACAACAGTGCAACATCCGACCAAAGCACTGATTTCTGTGTTGAGATCTTAGTATCTTCCCAAAATTCTTTAATATCTTCTGGCTGGATGGTTTTGCTAGCTGGCAGGTCTGCTCTGACTCCCATTAAAATATGAAGCAAAAAATGCACTGTGACTTAAATCAGTCACCTGAAACATGTAGCCCTGTTTGAGCTTTTGGACCCTGCATTGGAAGAAGATTCCGAAAACAGGCTCCTGTTTAGGCAGTGCTATATGCATATTATCTCAGGAGATATAAGAATGGAATATATGACGTGTATTTCATGGTACTGCATCTGTAAATGCAATGTGTACATTTAGTGTCGAGCTTATTAAGAATGATGCTTACATTAATGTTCTAAATCTTCTCATTATGTGCACTCTTGCAGAAATGTTTATTTTCCTGTAAAAGAGATCTATACCAGCCTAGAGAAGATGTCATCTGGAACTGGGAAACTCTTTGTGAGAACATCAAGGACAAGAGCGACCACTTTGCAAGACAGAGTACTTCAAAAGGCATCTAGGTAGAGCTACAATCCTGGCCCTGAGGTATAAAACAAATATCAAAATTTGGATTAACTAGTTTGTTCATGCAGAACCTATGGGGTTGGCAAATCTGGAATAAAAGAGCTGAAGAGGAATTGAGATATGATATTCAGCAGTAGTGTTGAGCACAAAAAAGCTTCTTTGAGACTTGCTTTTTCTGCTTTGAAATGTTGTGAGCAAGTGGGTTCACTCGAAGAATCTAATTAAACCTGTATTGGGTAGAGGGGTAAGTTCTGAAAAGGGCTTCCAAGTGACATTAGGGGAGAAACAATCACTGAGGCATTGTCAGCAACAAAATACATCCTGCAAACAAGTACTATTATAAACATGGCGGGGTTTTTTTCTGTTCAAAAGATCTTGCAAATGTTTTCCAAGTACCCACTTTGTACTTTTAGTTAGCATTTGTCAATATTTTAGTCAACTCACCATCTTTTCCTCAAAAGTTTTAATAATAGTTGTAGAGCGCGTAGGGGCACTAGTGATCAAACTGAGATAATTGTTCTATCTATGTAATGAATTTAACGTAGATCTCAACAGATTAAGTTTTAATAATCTGCTCTGTTTTCAGCAATTTTTGTCTGCCTCCACCCCAAGACAGTATTTAACTTTAATATATTGCTCCTATCTAGAATAATTCTCATGAGGAATTAAAAGAGCTTTTCAAAGTGACACATGTCTGGTATTCCTCTTATTCATTAGATATCTTTGTATTTCACTAACAGATGGGTGGAAAAGTTCTGAGAGAGAGAAACCTTTTTTTTCTTAGTGGGCTACTTACCTAGTAACTGCAGACAGTCTGCTGGGAAGCCTTATACAGCTGATGTGAAAATTTCTCAGCTGAGGCAACTTTTCTCTTCTGTGAATAATGAAAACCCACAAATATTCTGCTTTTCTTTAAAAAAAAAAACAACAACAGGGAAAAAATCCTCAGCCATGCAGATGAGTGCAATTTAGTATGATTAATACTTAGCCAAAACTTTGTATTGTCTGTAGGGTTAAAGATAGCTCTTACGCAGTCATTCGCATACTTTGTAAAACAGTTTAAATGTCACCAACAGTTGGTATTTTCAGATGGTTTATTTTGTAGAGATCAAAGTGTATTGGGTTATAAACATGCAGATAGCACACACGTAAACTAATGTCACAGAGCCTCAGCTGAGAAGGTTGCACACATCTGCTCTGTGGCAGCAGGTGGCAGCCCAGGTCCTGCTTGGTTTTAGGCTGGTTTGCACCCCCTGAGAAAAGAAGTCAGGCTTCCAGTCTTGTAGTGGTTACTGCTATAAAGAGATGTCCTTTCCTTTCTTTGAAGCGGGTGATTTTTAGCAAATAAACGGAAATCACCTGTGCCACTGGTCTCTGCCATACTACAAAGGCAAAGTGGTTTGGGGGAGAATAATTTAAAAAAAAATCAGTAAAGGATGCAAGCAGCACAGCTCACTAACACTTTGGGATAGAGCTTGCTGCGTAGATACATGTTGTGTCAATAGATTGTCAAAATAAACAGTAAATCTAATTCTTGATAATCCTGCACAGACACCTAGATATGTCTGCCTATTAGAAGAAGCAAGAGGCTTCCACAGTGTATTTTTGGATGTTGAATGGCCTGAATAATCTGAAATATTTTGGCTAAACTGTAAGGAGTAGAGCATAGTAGTCTGACCTTTGAAGAATAGAGGATTTTAAAATTCTCAATCAGATTCTGAAATTTAATTCCCAGGTGCTTCTTCCCTCTCCTCTCTTCTCTGATCCTTAAAAGGGGGGGGGGTGTTGTGGAAAGGGGGAGTGTTCACATCTTCTTTGCAAATAGGGTAGGTTTTTAAAAATATCTTGAAGGAGAATTCTCAGAAAGTCCACTCATCAGTTCCAGCATTTGCACCCATTCTGTCTCCAGACAGGCCTAAAAAACATGATGTTATCATTGAATATTACACATCCTTGTTCAATTTTCTCATCTAGCCTGTGGGGAAAAAAACAGGACTCCTTCTGGGAATACGTTGATCATTAGATAAAAACTTGAAAGCATTTATTTATTATTATTTTGGGTTAATGGCAGGCATTTTAATCTTGCTTGGCTGAAATTGCTTATTTATTTGCCTGAATCACACATTTCAGTATTTGGCTAAAGTATCACCTAACACCCAGGGGAATGTCTTAGACCTACAATGAGATTATTAGGCTTAATTGGTATTATTACTGTAGACCTCCCATGGTATTGAATATGGCTGGCTTATTTTAAACTCTTTAATCCAGTATTAAGAGGAATTGCCATGAAGTTACACCATAAAACAATAATTAGTCTAAAGTGAAATCTTGGGTGGTTGGTTTAAAACTGTTTAAGCCTCCTGTTCATCACAAATCCTCTAACATTTTTCCTGAACTCCCGTATGTTTGTGCCAACACTTTCTATAGTATCTGGGCCAGATTTGTGCCCAGTGTAGCACCAGAGAAGTCAATGGGGTCATACTGGAGACTAATTTGGTAATATTTGATAATATTTCTCTGGCCTCTTAGTAAGGACAGAGCCCTATGCTGCTGAAGTCAATGGAAGCTCATTAAGTGCCTGATCCAGTTCCCACAAAGAGAGATATTTTGTGGAAATATCTGTCCTTGTTCCTTTGCTTTGTGTGATAGCTTCCCCGGGTTTAATTATGTCTATTTGCAAGATGAATTCTGAAAGATCCTAAATTTTGTGTATGGGGTGTAAAGTCATAGCAGTTGCATTGAGGTAGCATTTGGTGGTTTTACTGCACAAAAAGGAGAAAATTGGATAGAAGTCTCAGAAATTAATTAAGTGATAGGTTTACCATTAAATGAATAGCAGAAGTAAAAGGAGATGTTTAGAAACCAGAATGTCAGTTCTGTTTGTAGTGCTTCCCCTATACTGCAAGTACTCTATACATTTCAAGTGCTGTTGTAGCACATTGGAGAGGATTATACATGTGGTTAACATTTGAAATTATTAATAGGGGGGAAAGGAAGAAACAGTAGCATTGATCATAAATCTAATTTTGTGAGTAGTTTTTTCTCATCTGAAATTCCTTCCTGAGCCATTAGACAAAGCTTCTTTCACAAGATAACTAGAACTGACCCGAGACTTCTCTGTAAAAGCTTTATGAGGAAAAGGTATCCCACCTTATAGGTTTTTGTTGTTTTTAACCCTGTGCGTGGGCTGAAGTTCATCAGATAACTTCTGTACAACAGTATAAACAGCTACATATGACTTAGCTCGTTCAAGGCCTGAGAGTGTTTTTAAACTTGAGATAAGTTTGCTTTTCTGAAAAGAATTTGATATTGGATCAAAATTTCAGGTATACAGCATTTGCATGTGCAGAGTCACATGGGAACCTGGTTTATCGTGGAAATGTCGAATAATGTTGCATGATCTTTTATAGTAACAGCACAAGTTGTGCAATGAGAGGTCAGCCCTTATTAAACAAGGAATTAATGGAAGAAAAAGAGATAAGAATTAAAATCTATTTAAAAAAAACAGTTAGGCTTCATTAGATCTGCTGTTCAGATGAGTAACTGTTTATTCTGCACAGCAATATTTCAGTCTATTGGCTTTCTCTCCTGTGGTCAGCCGTTTCTGGGAAAGGAAGTGAAGGTCAGTGTAACACTGAATAAGGATGTAGCTTTTAATTCTCTACTCTTCAGCAGCATTATGTCAAATGCTGAAGCTGAAGTTTCAGACTTCCTAATTGTGGTACAAAAGTCAGAGATGTTTCAATATCTCTATGTTCTCTGTACTTCATGGGCTAATACTAAGAAGCATGTCGATAAAAAAGATGGTACCTGGAATTACAAGGTATTGCAGGCACTGTTGTGAAAACACACAGTTAAATGCTTGGCTGCCATCAGTACTGCTGTGGATAGACTGAATGAAGACATTAAGAGAAGAGCAAAACTCAGTAGCTCAGTTTATGCTAGTGTCATTCAGACTGGTACTGGCGTACCAGTCTGGTGTAACTACTATCAAATCAAATGAGATAAAACCAAGTTGAAAACAGAATAGATAGCTACGGCAGTTCTGTAGTGTTCAGCCACATCAGCGATGTCACTCTGCTTTCAGTCATCAAAAATATTTCAAAGTTACCCTTCAAAATATTAGAAGTAGAATACAATGGGAGAATTTTGGCAATCCAGTTATGTCATTGTTTTTGTTGGTTTGTTTCTACATCATACTGGACATGATGATATTTGAGTAGTTGTCTTCCTGAGTGTCTAAGGAGAAAGGCTATCTGGTCAGTTGTGTAAGAAATTCACAAGAATGGGTCTTCATCTCAGTCCACATTGTAATAAACACATTATGCATCTTTAAATTGTATTATTAACATTACCTACTTAATTTTCACATCATCTTTGAGCTACCAGTACCCCTAAATTGAAAGGATAAGCAGTTTATTTTAGTGGCAGACCTTGGAGGTGACTGATGCCAATCAGTACACTCACAGCTCATTGAAGCGTGGTGTTATTGTTGCCCGCATTCCTTTTCTTCCCCTTAATGGGTAACGTAACAGGGATCAAAATCTGAAAGCAGTCTAGATTTGCAGTCTGTGATGAGAGGAAGTTGAATCTGGAAGTTCTCTGCTCTTTCATTTCTTTGATATTGCTTCCCAGGGGAACATGACTTGCATGATTTAACTTTAGGTAATAACCCCCCAACTTGGCTACATTAATGGGTAATTTTGAAAGTAAGCCAGCCTATCCAACAAAAAGGTTCTGTGTCCCAAAGAATGAATCCTTGAGTGAAAGTTTCTTTGGAGTCAAACATGACGCCAAAATTCCAGATGAATAAAGATTGGTTTATACTAGGAAAGATAAATGAAATGTAGGTTGCAAAGTCTATCCATCATCCATACATACTACCTAAAAACTATGTCTGTATCTCACAGATCCTCCACGTACTTTTTTCTAAAATATTTCCCATTAACATATCTGAAAATAGACTCTAGTGATTTGACATTCACATTTACTCAGCGATAGTCCAAATGCAAGTCCTTCCAGAGTATGGATGTGCTGTGTATGGAGGTGGGCTTAGACCTGTTTCCAGTGGTGCTTTCACGGGGTGGGAGCCTCAAACACCTGTTCCGTTCCTTTACTTATATTTCAAGGTTTCTAATCTGAAATGACATTGCTGGACTTCCTTTTCTTTTTCCCCTCTACCCATGATTGGACTCGATTTTAAAGATCCCTTCCAACCTAGACGATTCTATTCTATGATCTCTAGCTAATGCTTGCTTTTTCTGGAGTTCGTTGGAAAATAAACAAACAAACAAACCGACCCAGGGATGCTGGAATTGTGTCAGTATAAACACGTAGTGTCTTCTGTCATTGGACAATGTGACATCTTTTGTTCCGCGCAGGAAGAGCCCTGGGGTGGAGCTGACTAATCATGGTCTTTTCTGATTAATTGCCGTGACAAGCTTTCTGCTTAAGGTGTTTTATCACTTCTGTAACGTTTAAAATCAACTAGTTTGTGCTCCAACTGCACAAAAAGGATTGCAGAGCCTGTGGGATGTCTTGGGGGGGGATAGTCTGCGCCCTCCTCCCAGCCAGCCAGGTCTGCCTCGGTGAACAAAGTACATTCCCTGTGACGGTACTGGAAGTTTGCAGTTAAGTTCAATGGAAGCAGATTGCAGGCTGGATTCATAAAGAAAAAGAAATAGAGTAAATTACTTTGTAAGGGAGTGTGTTCAGATATAAAACACACTTTGATAGAAGAGATAAAAAGGGGACAGAGTGAAATTACATTCTATTATATGTTTTGGAAGTCTCAAAATTATAGAATTTACTCTTTAATATGAGAAATTTGCTAATAAGAAGGAATGAACTTACTACACCAGCCCAAGACAGATGTAGCTGGTATTTTGGGAGTTCAAAGCTCACCGTAACATACAAAAATCCAGTGTGAAAACATGTCTTAGAAATAGATCTGCTTTGTTGTAAGCAACCCTTTAAATTCTGAGAACTACCACATAGTCCTCTGCTACATACTGTGCACTTGCGATTTTCAGAGCTTGCTGAACAACCTCTGCAGGGAGAACTAACCAACACTTAAACTGTGAAGAGAGGAAAGGTGCTACTACTGCTGTGCTCCGTTGTCCTAAACTAAAACTGTTGCTACTCTGGACTTTTCTGCTGAAGAGTTACTGTAAGTACTGATCAATAATGCTTAAAGAAAAAATAGCCATAGTGCTGTTCGTGGCTTTGATAATCAGGAGATAAGCAAGGCAATGTTTGTGAAGAGTAACATCTCGTTAGGCCCAGTGATATAGTTGGAAGAAGTAATGAAAATAATATTCTAAAACTTGGTAAGAGATGGAATTGCTCAGGCTGTTTGTCTAGGGAATATAATGTACCTTTTGTTACCCTGCCTATTTTTGCACTACCTTCTAATTTTCTCAAGCTGCTACAAGTCTTTTATTTGAAGATGCTTCTATTGTATATTAATGAAGTTAAATTATCTGGGCAACATAGGCTAAAGCTGAAACTCCCCCAGGCATCATCTTTCTTAACTATCATTGTCCAGTAAGAAAATAGGTCTGTAAGTGATACTATTCATCTGAACAAAAAAGAAACTGTTATCGTGGTATTTGTCAGCTGTGTGTAATACTGATACCTGAGCTGTGGAGCCAGATATCAGTACAGATAATGTGATGGTGTCTACTTTCAGGCAGTTTTGAATTCTGAGTACAAGACCAGCAGGAGCAGAGAACACCTCAGAGTGCAGCCGTTCCCAACCCAACTCCAGTGTCTGCCAATATTTGGAACTAGGTTTTACCCACAAGCATTTACTACTTCTGTAACTACTACAACAATAACAACTATTTTTGCAAACAATTTGCATATATAGTGTCACATGAATAAACTAATTGTCTCCATGAATCAACTTGTAATAGAACTACTGACAGAAATGAAAGCATAGTCATTAGAAGTATTGTGTAAATGAAGCATATTCTATTAATATTTCTTGCATGTATGATGTTAATTGTAAACCCAAGGAATGACATGTACAAGTAAGTAGCAGCTACTGATAGGACAAACTGATTGTGTAAGTACAATTCTCTTCTCTTTTAACAGCAAAAGGGAAGTCAATGTCACAAGTGAGCGTACTTTAAGCAGTCACAGTGTTAACTTCACCACGGTGTTAAAGATTGAAGTTCATCTGCACTCTTCATTAAAAGTGCTTTTACTCTACAGATCTGAGTGCTGAGTCAAATCCTTGATCTTGTGGGAAGTACTTTTTAAGGTAAGAATTCAAATATCTTTTTGAAAGACACTGTGTTAAGGAGTTCTTCTCATCTTTCTATGTCATTTCTGTTGTTTTTCATGGATAGACATTTTGTGTACCCCAAATGTTTATGAATGGAAACAGATCAATGTAGACCCAAAGATTTTGACAATGAAGTTACTATGCAAAGGAAATATTAACTTATTGACTGAAAAATGCTACTAAGAAGGTAGGAACTTGTTGCTCTGGCATCTTTGTCCATGTAAGCAAGAACCTGTATAGACATACCTGGATGGGAGAAATAAAAGTGTATGTGGAGAGTGTTTTGTGGGTGACTTCTAAAGGGTCTGAAAAAGGTGACCAAGAAAAACAAATCATAGCCATTTATTACATTGTTCAGTGTAATATGCTGAGGGAGGTCTCTACCACTACTGCAAACTGTCCATAAATAACATTTCAAAAGGCTCTTCTCCTGGAATCTGTGTTCTTTTTTCAATGGCCCACAGTGCCAGGGAGGCGATTCTGTTGGACTGATGGGAAACAGTGCAGTGATCAGTCAGCCTCTGAAGAAAGAGGCTGTGCTAGAAAAAACAAGATACGACTGAAAGTTTTGCTGCAAAGACAGAATGAAAATATTATCATTTGAAAATCCTGACATTCTGACAAGCTGGGTAAATGAGATTCTTACAGGTACTCCATCTTGTAAATCATGACAGAAGGACTGTCTTGTAAGCACTCCCTTACAAGTTCAGGAACAAGCTGAAGCAGAACTGCTGGAGCATGTCAGGGCAGACTGGCAGCTTGTTGTAATTTAGACAAGATGTGTAGAATATTTTAAGACTGGAAGGCTACCTACTTGCTTTAAAGCATATATATAATACTTCTGTCCTTGGGCTGGAGTTTTGTGTTGTGACGCCATAATTTCACCTTTTGGGCACAGCGATCTCTGAAAGAAAAAGAAAGTATATCTGATGAAAGCGAGATCAGTTTGTACTGATTCTTACAGGGATAATCATAGAAACAGATGTTCCAAAAGTTGTTTACAGTTTGTTTAAAAAAATTACACAAGGGAGTCCACAATAACAAGACGACTTTGGAAGACTTGCATAAGTAGATTGCCAGTTTATCACCAAATAATTTTCAGAAATTTCTCTTAGATGTGATTTTACATGAATAAGTACAGAAAAGAGCTCATAGTCTGTCAGTGTTAAGGACTACGAGTTGATTTATGTTCTTTGCTTTAAGAAATGAAACATCAATAAACAAAGAAACATGCCATTTAATCTTTGTGTAATAGTTACATTGATACATAGGAAGCCAGTTATTCTAAAATAAGTAAGTATTTCTTCGTGTACCAAAACATGTTTTGGACATAAGATTATGTCTGTCCTTCATGCAAATCTACTGATGTATATTTGCCCCCAAAACTTAGAGGAATGACTACAAACAGATAAGTAAGAAGTTGAGTCATTCTAATCTTACCAACATTACAAATTTGGAGGCGTACATGAGAACTATTTGTATGGGAGTACAACAGAGGATATTATTTGTACTTGCCTGTTACTTATTCCTCGGAAATGCACTTGAAGTCACAGCCAGCCCACAGGCATACATGACTAGGACTTGTGTTATTCTTTTAACTGAGTATCATATTTTTACAAAAATTGAGCTCAGATGACGAATTGGAACAAAGTTATGGTGAACAAGTAAATTTTTTTGCTATCCAGGTTCTAAATAAAACATTATTGTGGAAAGAAATATTGATGAGGAGGTTGGCCTTGCTGTTTCTGTCAAGACACACTTCTGCCATGGCATATGTAAATAGAAAAACTATTGAGGTCAAGGTCCTCACTGAATTTCAGTCTTTGCCCTAATGAATTCCCCAAATGGTTTCATACTAAATTAGGGCACCACAGTGTTTAAAATGTTATGATCTAATGGGGTCTTCATAGTAAGCCTGGCCTGTTATTGCTGTGATTGTGCACTTTAGACTGGATCTTGTGAAAAAATAAGAAAACATTAATTTTTATAGCATTTTATTTTCTTTCTTTTGAATGTCTCTAGGCAGCACTAGAACATATTTCATTATGTGAGAACTACTCAAAGTCCTCTGTGTAATGGCTGTTCAAAGTTCCCTCTAAAGTCCAGAAAATCATTTTTAGGTACTTTGTTTCGTACAGTGATCTAATGATGGTACAGTTGCATATGTTCTACTAATAAGACATATAACTGTTTGCACCAACAAAATTAAATTTGGAGTGGCAAATCTTTCCCTAGATTTATTGTGGTATACATCAGAAATATCTCTGTCAATACTGCTTTCCTTTCTTAAAATGTATATTCTTCAGTCAGGAATGCCATGTCCATAGACCATCCTATTTAGGATCTAATACTCTAAAGCTCTGCTGCTGATGGGGCTTTTCAGTTTTGTCATAGAATGTACAGAAAGACAACACTGAAACTGCATTCTCCTCTGACTTTATGTAGTGTGCCAACCTACCGATGTCAATGGTAGCGTCTACGAAGGGCTGATTTGACCTAAGATCATAAAAGAAGTAGGTGCCCACTTGGATGAAATAATCAAAATCCAAGCCCAAAACATGACTATCTGTGCTATCATAGCTATGGTATTTTGAAGCCTACCGGGCTGTATGTATTGATATGTAGGGCAGCCCCCTAGGTCTGATGAATTAATTGAGTATATCACAGTCTCTGAAATGCTGCAGATATTTAGGTGTTATGGGGCATAATAGGTGTCAGGGTAATGCTACCGTAGGTTGTCTCTCTTGCTGCCTAAGCTGGCAGAAAATTACTGTCAGGCATTACCTCTGGAAAAGAAAGTAGTTCTAAACCCTGCACGGATCTGAGCAGGTAATGAATGTGATGTTTTTACAGAATACAAATGTTATGTCTGCAAGCAGGTACACGTTTCTGATTCATGCGTGGAATATGGTTTAAAACAAAGATTTAATCACGTAATGCAAGTGTATGTTCAACACTTGCAAATTGCTGTACATAATGACTCAAAATGAGAAGTCATATCTGTGTAGATCAGGGTACCAAAACAGATTAAAGGTTTTTAGTTCAGAAGACCTATCAAACTTTTTCTCTACCTTCCCCCTGCTCGTTCCCCAAAAGGCACAGTATGTTGGCTGTAGATACTAGATGTGGTAGAGATTTATTCTTCGTCTAAAATAAAGAAACTGGTAATTTTATGGCAACGTTATAAACAGATTTGCAGATAATTTTCCAATCAGGCTTCATGTATAAGAGTAAGAAGGGAATGGAACTAGCTTGAACAAAAAGCATCAAAGCACAAAACAATTCCCCCATTTGGAAGTGGGCCCCTTCTCTTACAACACTGCCCTTTAGTCAATGGGCCATCCCTCAATTCCCCCCTGCTTGAAATTCCTCCTTGAAATGCACTTCTTTGGAGAGATCAATAATCCTTTGTGTCACCAAATGTGTATGACTGACCGCTATGTTGGTTTGGTTGTGTTTTCTTTTAAAACCTGAGAGTCGGTTTAAAAAGATCTAGAGGGAACAAAAGTATGTTACTCCTGATGAGCAGAGTTACTGTGGAGATCTAACATGCTTCAGCTTTTTTTTTTTTATGGTGTGCTCTAAGTTTATTGAGAAGTAGCAGAAATACAATTTTAAAAAAGGAACATATTAAAACTTTACCAGCCTGAGACCAAAACAGAGGCAACTTTTTTTTTTGAGAGGGCTTGCTACAAAATGGCGAAGTTCCTGTACAGTTGTTTTCTGTTGTTTTGATTCTAACTGTACACTCTGTGAAGAAACAGGATTGCATCAAAGAAATAGTTGATTTCACCAGTCACTGCTCCTAATATAAATAAACAACCCACAAGGCTCCAAATATTGATTTACTACTTAGATTGAAAGTGCTAACATTATGCAATCCCTTCGCTGATACCAGGAATGAGGTGAGAAGCTGTTGACTATTTGCCAAGCTTGCCCTGAGTCACGGGTGAAAAACCGAGCCCTTCGAGATTGGCTTTGGTCTCGCCTCAACATACCTTTCTCTTGCTTCTTTTTGACCTGCATGATCAGGATGAAAATTAGCGTTGGTACAAACAATTGCAGTGTTTGGGAAGTTCTGTTACACTGATCACTTTCCACAGAGATCACTGCTGGGTTTTTTTCTTACTGGAAAGATACAAAGCAGTTGCAACAGGAGAGAAAATGAGAATCCTTTCAGTCAGATTTGGTTTTAACAATAGTGTGACACACTGTTATATAAAGGCAGTTTTAATTTTTGTTTATGGACTCCTAAAACGTTTGCAAAGGCGTTTCTGAGCTCTTGTAGTGAACGTAAGCTTCCTGACAATAGGCTTGCTTTTCTTAGCTACCTGTTTGAAGCCTTAGAAAGTATTCCAGTTATCCTCAGGGTATTGCTAGTTGACCGTCGCTTTATTTATAGAGAGCAAATAAATCTGTTTCTGCTTTGCTTTCAAAAAAGAATGTTTGAAGGTTTTCAAAGAACTAGTTTAAACAGAACTGTTTCTTATGACAAATAAAAGAGCAGTTGCTACATCAGTAAATCCTGTGTAATTCAGTTAGGCATTTACATACTTGGAGCTACAGGAAAGGTTTCCCATAGTGCTGTTTCTAAAGCCTCCACAGAACAAGGTACATTTGACTCTTCGCTTGGATACCCTCTCTGTAGCAAGTTTAATTTGAGGACTCATTATTGTAAGTACAACCTGACAGGTTTTATTTTTTCCTTAGATTGTAATTAATCAAAATCTGTTTCCAGCTTTGCTGAAATCATTAATTTGACTTAGATATTCATCCTTCTGAAACAAACAAAGCATTTTGTCAAGCACCCCCGACAACACCACTGACCCTGGATGCCATTCCATGGTGCCTGGCTTGGGGACGTGAGTGGACAAGCCCTGCAGGCACCAGGATTCTCCATTGAGCTTCTTGCTATGGCACGCAAGGCCAGCTTGTCCAGGGCCAAGAAGAGGTTGAGGAGGAGGTCCCATGGCTTGGTGAGGGCTCCAGTAGGGAAGGCATTAAGGAAGAGGTGAGGGAAGAGTTGCAGTCAACAGGATTACACAACTTGGACCACGTCAAATCCGTGTGGGAGCAAGAACACGCAGTCTGAGGTTGAGAGATGGAAGCTCCAACTTAAATTTGTTTGAGGTACTACGAAACTGCACCTGGAAAACATTAGACTTGTCAGCCTAGAGGAGAGATGAATGAGGTAGTGGTGCAAGGAATCTGTGATACAAATCTATAAAACAAGGAGTGGCATTAACAAGGAGTGAAGAGGGAATGATAATTCGTGGTTAATTAACGCAAAAATCAAGGGACATCAAATGGAAATACCAGACAGAAGGCTCAAAACATACAGAAGTGATTTTCACACAGCAAGAAGTTAAACTGTGGAACTACATCAAGCTGCAGATGCCAGAAGCTTATATGGATTAAGAAAGCAATTGGATTTTTCTTCCATTAATTTGTCTATCAAGAGCAGAAATAGACTACTTTTAGCTAAAAGTCTCTGAGCTGCAGTATTCGTTATCTTCCCAGGAGATGACCAGCCACCATTGGAAACAGCATACTGTGCTAACTCGGTCTCTGTTCGGACCCGCTGTGGCCATTCCAGTGCTCCAGCGGGCTTCTACGCAAGACATGCTTCCTTACTCACTAGCAGGACACACCACGCTAAATCTAAGCTCAGATAATTCAAAATTTAAGACTACAGGAAGTATAAAATAGTTGGAACAAATTACAAATAAATTCTCTTACACATGTACTGTTTATGAGAAAGATTTAGAAAATAGGCTAATGTGTCAGTGTTTTAGTTGGAAGAAAGATTTGTAGCAAGTTTGTTTGCTCAACCTTTCCTGAATAAAGGGAAGTTGGATCAAAAAAATATTTAGTCTGCATAAAACAGATGTGCCTTTGGGCATCTTGCACAATTCAGGCCCTCTCATTAGTGATGATTTGACATTAAGCAAAACAATGGCGTCTGGAGCAAATTAGAACAAAGTGAGAGTAATAACGGACCGTGCTAGAATTCATATAGCCCAAGCAAAGGAAAAATCACACCGTGATTCAGTTCAGCCTCCGTCCGAGGAACTGATGTGCTTTTTGCTTCTCCAAGGATGAGAACTATTAAATATAACAGCCACATTGCATATTCAGTTGTCGCCAGGAAATTGTGGCCGCCTCCAAGGTGTTGTCTTTTATAGGAACAAACTCTTGTTACCAAATATAGCCATGGCTTGTTTTGTAATTTTGCTTTTTTCACACTCTGTCCCACTCCATATGGGGCGGGGGAGGATTGTGCTGGACTTCTGCTCAGCATAGAAGGAGCATGAAATATTTCCTCTCCTTTTACACGTTGTTTAGTGGCTATGTGCCTCGCTAAAAGTTAAGTTATTTTGCGCTAGCTCTCTTCTGAAGAAGCCTCAGACTCCAAAACACGTAAAACCATCTGGCGAACTCTTGCATGAATCACCGGGATATTTGTGGCCTCTGGTTTTTTGAGCCGCGCTCTGAGTAATCCCGGTCGCTCTCGTCAGTGCTGCTGATGAAACCCCATCTCCCGCGTTCAGAGTAAAGCACGGGGGGGGGGTCTCCCACCCGCCCTGGTGGGCTCGGGGGCGGTCAGGAGCCACAGCTGGGCGGCAAACCTCCGCGCTGCCTCGCCCAGCCGGAGCGCTTGGGACCGGCGGCACCGCAGCTTCCCCGTCGGGCCTGCGAGGAGCGGCTGTGCCGGGGCTGGCGCTGGTTTCCGCCGTGGGCCCGTAGGGTCCGACCGTCCCACGGAAAACGAACCGTCCCCGGCGGAAAACGACCCACAGGGGCGGTGTAGCGGTGCGGGGCGGTGGCGCGGCACAGCTCTGCCCGGAGCAGGCCGGCAGCCCGCCTCCCTCGGCCTGAGGGGACACCCCCAAACCGCCGAGCACCAGCCAAGGGCCACCACGGCCCGTCCCCGCCTCCCC
>VUYV01000039.1:2396849-2499512 GCA_008711295.1 Anarhynchus alexandrinus
CCAGGAGCGTCCTGCCGGGGCTCCCTCTGTCAGCGGCCCTCCCCGCCGCCCCTCGTCCCCCGTCCTCCCCTCAGCCGCCCCTCGCCCCTGCTGTCGGCCGGCAGCGGGCTCCTCGCCTCGCCGGCCCAGCTCGCCCATCGCGGCGGGGGCAGCCGGCTCCGCTCCTCGCCGGTGCCTCAGCGGCATCCCTGCCCCGCTCCTCCCGCCTCCCCGGGCAGCCCGATGTGGGGACTGAGGCAAAAGAAGGGTTAAGCGTGGTAGAATTAATAAGAAGGCGTTGGCGGGCCTGCCCGGTACGGCGACAGCGCCGTCTCCTCCCTCCCAGCCCACCCCCCCCCCCCCGCCCCCCNGTCCCCCGGCGGAGATGCGGCGGAGGAGGTTGGGCTCAGGGTATGGGCTGATGCTGATGTAGCACACGCAGAAGCGCGGGGAAGTGTGATTCATCGCCCGGCGCCACGCACAGGGCATGTTTTTCTCTTTCACGTCAGGAGAGCACCTGTTAAGGCAAAGCGAGAAACCGGTTGAATGTTGTTGTTGTCCTCTTGAGATAAGTTTCACCGTTTTAAAGTACGCTCTGTGGATTTTTAAAGCTTCTATTTGCAAAGCCAGTGCGTGTGCGGGGCACGGCTCCCCAGGCCGGGAGTGCGGCCAGCGTGGGCTGAGGACAGGGGCTCTACGGACCACTGCTCATCCAGCGCTGCCGCTCTGCCTCCCGCCTTCATGGAATAATTATAGCGACTTTTGAACTATTCTGTACCATAACCCCTTTTTTCCTAACAGAATTGTTTCATATTTGATTCTGTTTTTCAGTGCTCAGTAAATACAGGTGGGGCTTAGGGAGAAATTTGGTGTGAATTAAGGATTGTTTCATGTAAAGTAAATGGGCAGCTGTAGTCCCTGATGGCTGTAAAAGATGATTGTCAGGTTAAAGATAGTATCTGTCCTTACTTGATTGCTCTTTTCATCTTGGGCTGCTGTAGCATAAAAATGCGAATACGACATGCTTTGTTATTTGCTATTATAGATAAACTTGCATTTATAGCCCTGCCAATTTGAAGTGCAAAAATTAGCAAATAAAGCTGCAAATAGCAATTAGAAACTTATGATCTTTTTTTCTTTTAATGAAGTTCTGTTTTTTGAGTCTTTGGGATTTGTTATCTCAGAATAACTGCAATAATTGAAGACATGGATTTTATTTTTTTTTCCTAAGATGTGAATATCTTAGATTTTAAACAAATAAATCCCCAAACCAATCTTTTCTTCCAAACCAGAGACAGAATTAGCAATGTTCCATAGTTTCGGAAAGATTCTTTGGCTTCTTTTTTTTTTTTTCTTCTGCTCTTCATGCAATGCAAAGTTTGTGTTTTAATACAGTTCTGCAGAAGCCTTAGATATTTCCACATAAAAGTTATTTTAGAAAATATTTAATGTATTTTTAACTTGCCTCTTATTTCTTTGTATTTGCCAGTTCCCCTTCATTGTTGTCATAAACTACAGAACTGTATAAACTTGAAACAGAAAAGACAATTTCCCCCCCAAGAACCCCACTGTGGTAAGGTTTTCATGATGTGTTAATTATTTGGGTGTTTGCATCTCATGCAAACTTAACTCATGTATTACCTGTAACACTATCCGTAACCTATACTGTGCAAGCAAGTGACAGTGTTGCCTGGTGTCTGCCGATTGAATAATCTAACATTTATCAGCAGCTATAATAAATGACCAGTGTTCAGTGGATGACACCTCCTTCTAACATGGGGATTATGCTTCAGCCCTTTTATAAAACTAGAGAAACCAGCCTTGAACAAATCACTACGGCAAGGCATTAGATACAAATATATTTCAAGTGACGTTAAGATACATATCTAGTAAAATAGATGCAGCCTATTACACTGTTTTAAATGAAGTTAATACCCAAATATTAAACAGTAGCCTTAGCCAAGTAAACCTGCAAAATCTATTGAAGTTAATGATTAATAAATGGACTTAGGTAGTTGACGAATGAGTGCTTGTTTGTAATAAAACTGTTCTTAATAAGGATCTACCTAAGCCAAAAAAGAGTTGGAGTTAATTATTAAGGGAAATCTTCATTGTATGTGCAACTAAGCATGTGGTCACTGTGCTTCAGGACATTTATTTTCCCAGGAGAGAAGGAAATATATGGAAGGAGGGAAGCAATTTCCTGAGAAACAATAAATTAATTTACAGTTTTGTTCCATTTATTCATATGTTGGAATGTTGTTTAGATGGTGCGATGTCTTCCACCCTTTTTGTGGAAGGCACATCTCAAAAGTTGGCCGCGCTGTTTCATTTTCCTGCATTCTACGGCAGCTGGAGGGTGAATGCTTTGGTGTTCATCTTCATTTCAAAGTTCCCTCCTCTTCTCCCTGTAACTGGGATTAAATGATAACTGGGATAGCTGATTGCTGTCACATTTCCATTCAGAAGGTGCTTCATGGGATAGGCTAGCTGTGTGGAAGGGCTCAAGGGAAATGTTAAGAGAGTATTTCTCCTCTGCTAGTAGAGCTATGCTTTACAGTACATAGGAATTATTAATACCTTGCTACTGCTTTTCTTTTGTTTCCTTGTTTTTTTCTGGTTGGGGGTGGGGAAGGGAAATCGGGATCGTCCATAATCTGCTGACACTTAGTAACTGCATGTTTCTTCAAAATCTTGAACTCGGTAGATAGGCACATAAAAACGAAAGCTGAACACAGCGCTTGTTATTTCTTCTCACTCAGAGTAACTTGTATTGCGCTGAAAGTAAAGCACTTGCTGGAAGTGGTGTGACGGGTTTCTGCAATGACCTGTGGTGGACGTGAAGCCTGCCAGGGTCCTCTCTCACAGGTTGCTCTTTGTGGTCTGAGTGGTGGACGGGGAGAACATTGCCTTAATCCTGGATATGCTGGAGCTGCGAGAAGTCTTTGCTTGTTTTATATGAACGTGAACTAAAAGACGTTGTACGGAGTCAGGCTTGTGCTTGCAAAGACGAAGACGTCTGGCCAGTTGCCAGAATTGTTTGGGAGATGTGGTTTCAGTTTGCTTTTCTGCAGTAGGTACCTAGTGCGAGCCACATCGAGCTGCTTGGCTGAGATCAACAAAAATAATTGGACAGAACTGAAATAAACTACAGTAGATCTGCTTTCCCTGCCCCACTTCTTCTTAGGGCTATCAGTTCCTACCTAATACTTCATATAAAGTGTACTTGTAATCAAGATACGGCTTTAATCATGCGCCAGATGTGCATAACATTATTTACTTGACTGAGTGCGTGATACAGAGGTTAGGAATGAGTGGTGGGGGTGGAAATTCCTTACGCTGCTGCTGTTGCCCTAGATAGGAGGCCTTCCTACTATTCAGGCTACCATGCTACTTTTGACTTGTGCTGCCATAGCTTGTGGTACCTTTTGAGTCAGGACTAAACGTGGTGCTGGCTTGAACTTGATCTTCTGCAGAGTTTGGGTATGAGGAGCATGTGCGAGCGAGGCGTGTTGGTACAATTGGCTGTAGAGTTATCTTACATTTTAAGATGATCCCAAATATAGTAGAAAACTCAGAAGGCACATTGAACCATTTTTCAGTAAGGAAATAAATAGCACAGGCAGTCTTGGGAAACAGGAGCAGAACAAGTAAGGAAAGGTGATTGTGGGCATGGGGCTGGGAGGGGTGGGAAATGTTTTCCTTTAGCCAACGTGTTGCCAGAATGTGGATTTGTATAATGGGTGATTTTTAAAGTTTGTGTATGTGAGTTGCTTATGATAGAAGTGAGGTTGGAGCTGATGCTACCACATCAAAAAGTCAGGATGCATTTTTATTTGCTTTGCTTTTGGCTTAATAATAGCTGCGTAATGTGAAGGACATGAGGAATTGTTTCCCTCTTTGCTTCAGATAGAGCTAAACACTTGGACTCCCCATTGAAATCAAAGAGTACTTTTCACCTCAGTTAAGTGTTTTGTAAGGAATCCTAGAGATTGAGAAAATACCTTTTTTTTTTTCTCCTGTATTTAAATTTTGCTTGGTTTTTGTAGTACAGTTAGCACCGAATCGATTGATATTGTGCAGATGGGAGTTCACTGGGATTCAAGGTGAGGTATCTTTATCTCCAAGGTAGATATAAAGTGATCCACCAATTTTCACAGATTTAAGAGTCTCGGATTTAAAGTGATCCAAGGTGGATCCTTGGTTATCACTTTAAATCCGAGACTCTTATACCTATTATACTTGAATACCATAGTTGTTCAGTAAGGACAAAACTAATGAACTGGAATTTCCTTCAATGTATATTGATGTGACTGTTGATCCCTAGAGTATGTTACTGCTTCATCAGTTGAGCATCTTTTCCTAAAAAGCATACTTGTAACGTGCCTATTAGGCAACAGATTGATATTTCTTTTTTCATTCGTATTATAAATTCATGGGTCTGTCAATAGCAGCTGTTAAGTGTCAAAAACCAGAGCAGAATACCTGCATGCACATCTGTTTTACCTTAAACTGTGTGATGATGATGCAGCTCATCTCATGATTTTTGCTCATCACTTTTGTTAGAGCGCAGGGATAATGCTCATATTTCCATACCTTGGTAATCGGGAATGTTTTATAGCATAGGTGTATAATGGCAGTTAGAATATTAATGTATATATCAACTAAAAGAAAATCTAGGTATGCTTGAAAGCCTGTGAAATTAGAAACAAGCTGACATGGCAAGGACAGACTTAAAATAGCACATTATGTTCCAGTACTTGTACTCTTAAAATTTGCACTAATTAAAGAGACTTTTAAATTATTATTTTAATAACTCTGAAGTGGTATTTTTTTAGCTCTCCTTACTATAGAAAATAACATTGTAAGTGAGTAATACCACGACAGTTACAGAAATGCATGTGTTCAGAGGATTTCTTTAAAGAATTGTTTAAATTTATAATAAATGTATAATTTATTTTTTAAATATCTGTTAATGGCATGTTTAGCCTACCTCATTGTACTTTTGTTCTACTATAAGCATGGCCAACATGTAAAAATTTTTTCTTAGCATCTCACTAATGGTTGTATTTTGCAAGTTACTTGTTAGATCTGTACAGCAGACCTGTTTGGGGGTTTTTAGCTATTTTATGATACTGTGCAAGCTGTTTTAAAGTCAAATTAGTATTAGTACAGTGTACTCTGATCCTTGTTCTACTTAGCTAGGTGCTTTACCTAACTGTGTAGCATTTTAAATTTAAATAACGCTTAATAAACCTGACTTACATTCTAGGGGACACAACAGAAGATTCATGTAACAGAAAAAAACAATATCTATACTTTACTAAACCACTGTTCTAGACATCATAAGATACAAGACATGCATTCTGAACCGCACCTTCACCGAGGTTTTCCTCTGTATGTGCAGTTGCTCAGTTTCAACTATAGTTACTACAGTTAGATGTCTAGTTTATACAAGCAAACACACAAACAAGCAGTTTTATAACTTTACAAAAGTAACTTGAGCAGTAACAGCCCCTTTAGCCAAGATTCTTACTGAATATTTTTCTTCCACGGCAGTCCACGAGCATGCTGGAAAAAAAAAAAAGGGCTCTCTGTGAGCAGTGATGCCCCTTTGCGCACCAGTGTGGGGTTTGACATCTCTGGGCTGCTGCAGTTGGGGTTATTGGGGACTGAGCACTCCAAAACACCTTCAATTCCATGCAGAAATTTTTGACCCTTAAACAATGCAACTCAAAACAAGTGTCGAGCATGCATGTGCTGCTGCTTATTTCCTAACTTATTTCCTCTGGTTCCCAAGTAGTTGTATTTTTAGCCATGCCTCTGCCCACCAGACCCTTTGGACTTCTGTAACTGTTACATCCCTTTTACACCTTCTACTCGGCTCCATTGTTGGAAATGGAGAGTAGCCCATAAAATAACTGAAAAACTGTCCTCCTTGGTAAGTGACCCTTAAGGCTTTTTAAGGCCATTGTTTGCACAAATCCTGCTCATAGGAATAGCAAAATATTAGCATAGAGAGGAATTGAATAAATTATAATATTAAGTATGTGATACCGCAAAGAGAAATTTTGTTCAGTGTCGGAAGTTGTTAAAGCGTGTTTGGTTTGTATTTCCCAATTCAATGTCTTGGAAAAGAAATATAAAACAAATAAATGGTTTCTGCAGAGCACACGTGTGCCCTAAGGCACTTCTTTCATGGCTGTCAGAAAATCTTTGTTACGTAAGACAGTAAGAACGGACTTAACACTTGGGTTTGGTTTTCTTTAACAGTCTGCTAGTGCAAGTGAATTTTTCTTACTATCCTCAGTAGCACAAGTGCTTCTACAGACAGAAACACTGCCGTACTGATAGATCCGATAGCTTTTCCTGTGATTATTTTCCATCATGCCTGTTCCTTGCTGTGGAACCCGAAGGCCCCCGGCTGTAGCCAGCTGTGTGGCTGAGGGGCTGACTGTACGCTGAGCATGGGCAGCTCCTAGTAAGATCCTGCCCTCAGCACCAGAGAGAGCCCACTGGTCTGCGTCAGTCATATCTCTACTCTCCACAGCATCAGGTGGATGTGCCTGTTGATTCCTGTCCTCAAATTTTTATATTTGCCACTCTGCTATAAGATATGAACTACACTTCTTGGTTCAGGATAACATGTACTGATGAGCCTGAAACTAAAGTCAATTTCTTGCTGGTCCGTTAAAGAGAAAGTTAAAGGTATGCTGTGTTTCTGGAAACTGAGCAACTGAGTGACTCATTCTACATCCCGCTTACTGGGGTCAACAGCAAACTTCATAGACAACGGTATGTGCTAAAATAAGAACTTCACAAAAATAAACTATCTTTTATTTTAGGATTCATGTAATGATTGCTCATCTGGTTACAAGTCTGATATGCTATTTTAAATAAGTTAGTTTTGTACATTTTATTATGTGTGTTTCTGTACACTAGGAGCCACCCATACAACTTGAACCAAAAAGTCTAAGAAAGTTGTGTTTAGAGAAACATTAGACTGCAAATAATGAGTATTCATCTAATGCTCTGCACTGTGGGTTTCTCACACTCAGTGAAATATGAAGAGCACTTGCTGTCTGTCAAGTTAGGCTACAGATAGGCAGGTACTACAAAATGTTCAGTCTAACTTCACACAATGTTGTAGTTCACAATTCTGCACATATTTGTGGCAGGTGGCACATTCAGCTGCCACACAGCTTTCCACGTTGCAACTTTCCACATTTAAACGAGGGCTGCCATCAGTGTCCTGTTGAGTTTGTAGGGCCGGGTGAAGCTAGTGGTAAGATTACAAGGAGCCTGTGTTTGACACTTGCTGGTAAGAGAATGCAAGTATCTTGTTGGGGGAAAAAAAAAAAAGCAAATTGATGTAACTGGTCAGATTTACTGAAACACTTCACATTGCCTAAGCAATCTCTCAGGTACTTTGTTTTTTCCTCTTTATTAGTTATACATGCAATAATTTTTGAGAAGATCTTACTATGTTCAGTTTACCTAAAGTACAGGATAAGTAGGATACACAGTGAGTCATTCTCAACAAATATTTTGTCCTGGAAGCTGGAGGAGTTGAGCAGCCTGTGAAACGTCACTACTTCAAATACGCTAGTGAAGTTTGAGGAGCTGGAAACTGCATATCGCTGAATGTTGGCTCGGAGCAAAAGCCCAAAAATTTATGAATGAGAGCATTCGTTTCATAGCTCAAACTGTCAACTCAGTAATCTTCCTAATCCAAAGTGGCTGTACAGTACAGGAAACAGCAGCTGACTACTAACTCCTGACCTTCAGTAAATATCAAATTATGCATATTAAAGTATGTTGGAATATATAAAATTAATCTGTAATAAAATTTTAATAAGACATTTCAGTGTTTGGGAATGAGGTTTGGGGGGATTGGCTTTCAATAAAGATAAAAGTAGGTTAGTTGTCACACTACAGCTTCTGGTTGGGTTTGTTTTGGGGTTGTTTTTTTTTTCTCTCCTCTAATCCTGCACTTCCATGAACACACTAAGCTTGCGAAAGCTGCAGCCAGCACTCACTCACTCTGGCTCCTGGCAAAAAAGGAGGGGACAGACTGGGACAGCAAAAAAATGGGTGGAGGCTGCTTCTTCCAGCAATAGCTCCATTTTATGCTTGTAGGTCTGTTTTATGTTTGTTTAAAGTTCTTGCAAAGCTGCAGTGTAAAGGTGCAAGTAATTCCGTGTCAGCTGAACTAAAACCCAAGGTTACCGCTTCCTCCCTTGCACTGGCACTTGTGTGCTGAATAGGGAGTGATGTCAGACAACTGGCTCGACTTAAAGGTTATGTAGAACTGGCTGCCCACAAAATTTGCAGCCCAAGGGAACAGTCAAAGTGGGATCATCACAGTCCAGACTTGGATTGAGTTAGCTGCCATGAACTTGAAGGGTCGGATAGCCAGCAGGCTTGTTGCACTGTTCTCACTCCTCTTTTGAAGTCTCTACTACACTGAGGTTATGGTTATGTCAATTCAATAAAGTAATTTTCTCAAGCTGTGTTATATTTGCTCTAAGTACTAACGTCTTTTCTGTTGTTAGTATGACACTTTTTGTTGGGTTTTTTTTGCACAGTGAAAACATACATACTAAAAGAATAGCAATGCTGTATAGGGAAGGTGTAGTTTCACAACAATATTTTGCATAGCTGTGAATGTTACAGAGAGGAGGCTAGTAATGTCAAATAACAGCAAAAGGATCTAGCAATAGAAAGGAAAAATTAAAAAGCAGCAAGAGATCCTGGTTTGTGGTGCCTCTGGGTTTTTTGCACCAGACGCAGAAGTAGGAAGCGAGGATGGAGTAGTTTCTATCTGTCCATAGTAGCCCATTAGTTTGTCATTTTGCACATTGCTTTCCATGAAGACAGCTGTATGTACAGCTGATTCATACTGTATATTTACACAGTATAATTTAATAATGAATTTAAGATAGCCTTGGTTTTGTGCCTTTGTTAGATAGATGTGTTTAATTTTCATTATGAAAATGGATTCTCTGTTTATTTCATAAGCATGCAAATAGTTTTGCATTTCTGTGAGCAGCTCTGAATAACTTGGTCAAAAGTGCTTTCATTATGAAATGTATCACCACAGGGAAGAGGAACAACTGGAAGGTGAAACTAAGCTTGCTGTTCTTCAATAAAAAGCAGGGTGAGAAAGTGGGAGGTGGAACAGGGATCCGAGCAAGATTATGCCTTAGAAAATGGTGGAGAGACCCTGCTTGTATGAGTACGCTACTTTTTGCCATTCTGGGGTTGTCAGTACTCAGTCTGGCTTGTTTGTGTACCTTGTGTTCAAGGTCATGTAAGAGAAACTGTATAGGTATTTCAGTATTTCACTGAAACGTGGTCTTTTAGGCCTTTAAATAGTGATAATTATGTAGCGTATGTTACAGTTCCATAAAACTGGACTGAAAAAAGCGAGCATGCTAAACAGTCTGACAACTTTAGTCTAACATAACTGAAAATAAAAAGTTGTTCTAGCCTTGAACTGAGTTCAGGTTATTTAAATGCTCAGAGGCGGCTTGATGAATGATAATTACATACACAGAATGGTCAGCAGTAAGTGTAAGATTCTTTCCAGATCACATTACCTAATGAAGAAGAGCAGATGGTGCCCAGGCTTGTAGTCTTTCTCCCCCCCATTCCCCGATGTAAAAATATTGCAGTTATTCAGGTATAACCTATATCCACTTAAAAAGTTATTGTTTGGAAAATAATCCTCATTTAACCTGGGCCAAATGAGTCTGATGTGCAGTGGGGAGAGAGATGAGCAAGCAGCGGCAATCAGCAGAGGCAGAAGGATTCATGGAGGAGGAGCAGGGCTTTGGGGAGACCTCTGTGTTACCTGACTGTGCAGGTCACTGTCACTGCGGCTGGATCATACTTGCTGGAGTATATGCATGAAAATAAGATATAAATGTAGTTTGTGTGTATGGTAATACTACTTTATACCTAAAGTATGAGATTTTTGGACCACACCAACTGTTTTAACACTTGTTTTCCTGCCTTTCTGAATCGTGGTCTGTGCCCAGACGTTGGGTGCAAGTGTACAGGGGGTGTGCGATCTTATCTGAAAGGTCAGAGCAGATAAGGTTTCTGTTGGCTGTTTCTCTTCATCGGTGTTCCTCAGATAGACAAAACAGTTTAAGTTTGTTACACATTATCTCTTAGTTTATAAGTTTACCTTTCCTTAAAAAGCTGAAAATGAAAAATGTTTCCATAACTTGGAAAGCATTAAGTAGATTTATCTTTAGGAAAAGTAAGCTTTGAATACTGGGTTGCTGAAGCTTTGAAGTTGAGGCTATTAAAAGCAGTCTAATGTCATAATGCCGGTTTTAACCAAGAGTAAATTTTAAAACGTTTTGTCAGGCCCAGAGGTTGGCAGCGTGTTACATCATTCAAACATCTGAAGGCACTCAGATGAGGTGAAAATACAGCACTTGAGGATGATAATGTAATGAGTTTCTAGTGGTATCCCCCGACCTAAAGTAAAGTTCATGATGAGCCTGTTCCACGCTTTCAAATAGCAGGTAGTATTTTGCAATTGTACAAATGATATTGACAACAAACAGCTGACAAAGCTCATATTACAAATCTAGGAAAATGTTGGATTGAATGGTCTGTTTAGATATATATTCATAACCTAAGAGATGCCTAGAATTTTCACTATTTAATTTTTTTCTTCTTTAGATTTTTCGTGAATTTATTGATCTGCTTACCCAGAAACATTTGAATTGCAATTGCGTTAAAGGTAAAGAGTGACTTGGGGTTTTTTTGTGTGCTAGTAAGCAATAAGATTGACAATAATGAGGGAGTGGGCACTTCAATAACCCATACTAAAACTTTCCAACGGGGAATTTTGTTCTACCATCACTGTAATGATCTGTCCAAATACTGATAGACTTGGTGTGCGGAACGTGTATTTTTAAGTTGAAAATGGAAACATTTGCTGACAATGTTAGCTTTTTAAGTATTGCTGCATTTGTTAACAAGTTAACTTATATCTTTTTTTATTACTAACTACAAATTCCTGTTGTGATGCACAGTGTCATACGAAGGTTTTTTCTGCCCCTTTTTTCAGAGCAAAAAAGTTCCTAAAAATAGGTTGAAAGAATGGTCAACAGCGTCAGTTTCCTCTTCGTGCTTCCTGCAAAATTTGTTAAGTCTAAGACCACTTTACTCTCTGTTTAGTCTAGTGCTGTGCAAACAGTTTCTTACTTCTGCAGTTGCTGCTGTGGCTCCTGCTTTCTTCATATCAAAGGTGATCTAGTTACCTAGATATCAAGTCATGCCATCAAGCCACTTGAGTTTTAGCCGTGTGGTTTGCTGCAAATAGTCACGCACGCCTGTTTTATGTCTTGTGAGCCGGCAGGGCTTGAACAAATTCCTTTCAGGAAGCTCTGTGGCTGCGCTAGTGCCTGGCTGTCCTGTGCTAGTACATTTTGCCAAGGGGTAGGATGTTTTAGCACAGGCACAATCATGGGATAACGACGATATGGTTACACACCTCCTTGGCCAGGGCTGCCTGGCTCTGTGCTGCCTCTGCTTCCAGCTCAGGCTCTGGGCACGTGATGTTGTGACCCGATTCTCTAAGCATGTCCTCTGCTGTTTTGCAAAAGCTACTTGGATATTTTGGACTAAGAACATCAAAAGCTGCCCGCCTCCGAAATTGTACACCTTAAACAAGCATGTTGGTGTCTGTAAAATAAGAAGTGTGATAAATGTGCATGCACATGTATTGGGGGGTGGTAAAGTTCAAAACCTCACTGTTTAAAGCTTAGTCTTCTTTTTTTTGTCCATTTTTTAAACTGCTTTTCTGTAAGAATTGTGCTAGTTTCTACCTTGTTCTCCTGTCTTAGTATGAACATTTATGTTTGGACTACTTTTGCATTGTTTTCCATTTTTGGTGCTGGTACACTGCTCAGAAGATTGAACTAAATAGTGTTCAGAGCTGTTAAATCTAACTTGAATCTGCATTTTACCTTGTAGGAGAAAATGTACTGAAATTTGCTTGGTCATCTCACTTCCTCTTTGAAGTGCAGATAAAATCAAAGAACAGTTATGGTATAATCAGTCAGTAAGATTGCCTTCCCTGGTAGAAAAGCCATGACCAGTATTATCTCCCTTGCTGATGGGTAAAATCCCCAACTTCTCTGACTAAATTGGTATATGCTGCATTAAGTTTTATTATCCATGTACAACTCATCCCCACTCTATACCTCCTGATCTTCCTTATAAAAATTAGGAGTTGAGTTGCTAAATAATGTTACTAAAAGAAATGTACACTAAAGATATCTCAGTCTATCATAAAGCACATAAAAGTAGCAGAAAGTAAGTTCGCTCACAAAAAGTTTACAGTAAAGTGAGCAAAAAGTTGCAGTGTGAAGTCCCGTCTTGGGTAAATCTTTGGGAATTCCAGGTATGCATCTAGAGATGACAGGGATCCAGAAATGAATCTAGATACATTTGGCTAGCAAGTTGTAGGATAGGTTCACCATGAACTAAGCAATAGACTGCTAAAATTTTGCATTAAGACTACAATAAAATTCAGTTGCTTAAAAATACAAAAGACGTCATCACTTTTTCACTGGAAAATACTGTGATTGTACAAAAGATTAAAATACGCTTGCTCCTAATGCTCTTAATTTTTATTGACTCTCAAACCATTTTCCTCTGCAGCTTAACTAGTTACACAATGAAAAATACAGATGACTCATGCTTGAAATCTCAGGGGCCACCATCTCAAGTGACCGTGGGTGGGAACAGTTTTCTTAAACTTGTGTTTTTTAAGTGCACACCCAGTCATCTGTATATGGGAACATCTGTGAGGATGGAATTTCTTCAAATGGCAAACAAGAAAGCCTAATTCTTTTGCTTAGTCACAGAAAAGGGAGAAATTTGCATTTGGATGTGAGCTCCCAAGAGAAAATGGAAAGTGTATTTCCCAACTCCAGTGCTCCTCTTGTTGATTGCCCCCACAGAATTTTGAAAAACCCATAAGAATATTGGAAAAATTCCTCCCTGGCCCCCAGTACACTTTTTGGTAGGCAAAAGTCTGCTAATGCAGTACACCAGGAGGAACATTTTCTTCTCTCCTCCTGTGCCCCCCCCCCTTTTTTTTTTAGGTATGTAATTAATTTCACTACCTAAATTATGACCAGTGTCTGAGAAGAAAGCAACCTAACACCACTGATGAGAGTTTTTGAAAAGCAATAAAGGTAAATATAAAATCGGTGGCAGAGTTTCTTGTCAAAATGAAAGCTTTTGGCAGTGTTTTTTCAAGTAATACAGCATTATATTTAGAACTTCAGTCTGTTAAATTATAGAACAGTTGCTGTTGGGAAGACATTTAAAAAGCAGTATGTAATTTGTCAGGGTAACTACAGTAAAAGGGAGAAGCTGTTGTAGTCCATTGTTGTGTCTGGATTTGGATAGAAGGCAGGAGGTTAATATTACCGGACTCTCAGTAGAGCATTAGGCGGGATTATGATGATCTCTGGCATTACATCGCATGTTTGGCTTCCAGACTGGACTTGTGTTCGTGCACTTTAACATTTTACTGTTTGAGTTGCTCCTTTCACAGAAAGGTTATTACAGAGCAATGCCGCTAGATTTCAGGAAATTTATAAATAAAGGAAGTAGCTTTTAATGACTGGCTCTCCTGTGCTCACGTTACTAATCTTTGGTCAGACGAATCTATTAGCTGAATCCTATTTAAAAAAGAATGATTCCATGTTTACCTTCTTCTAATTTTTGTTTTAGTGTAGTAATAGACTCATGTTACTATTTTATTTTGTATTGGGAAATGCCATTTTACTTTTAAGTGTTTCGAATGCGTCATCACAAGAGTACATACAATTCCTCCTAGGTCATGCTGTACAGATGTTTGGTAAGATGCCATATTTGAGGCCAGGAAAGAAGTGTTAATATTTAATCTATGCAGGTAGGGTAATGTCATTAGTGAATTTTTTGCCTTGTTGAGTAAAATATTATTAACAGTTGCCCAGCCCTAATACCATAACTTGATCAGCGTCTGAACTTGAATGCATGTGTTCCAGCAGTTGGTGAAGCAGTTGTACCCAACAGGCATAAGCGTAACTACATTGTCTCTGGGTAAATTTTAAAAAACTTTTACCCAGGGAGATTCCTTCCTGTACTCCTTCGTCTTTACTTGCAGAACAAAAAGCACCTGATGTCCTAATTTCCTTACATTGTGAAAGGATGTTGTTGAAGTGATTATCATAAGCCAAGGATAATAACATAAGAGGGGAGATGAGCCCCGTAATACTTAAACAACCTGTTACCCATGCATATGTTCCAAATACTGACAATAAGTTGAGAACAGATAAAAATAAATGCTCAATGCACCCAGGGAAGCACCTAGCAATTAGAAGCAAAATATTAGTTAGAAAGTAGGAATGTAAGTTGCGTATCTGCAGTACCCCCCAGCACACATTAATTAATATTACAGAAACAGGACTATTACATCTGACTTTGAAGACTGTAGAACACTGTACATCAGTTATTTACTTTCTGTTTTCCCTGCATTTTCAGGGCACAATAAGTTCTTAACTTTTCCGTTAAGAAAACGGCTTCTCTTAAGAAACCCCACTTCGAGCGAATTCCTGCTGTGTCAGGTGCGCTCCAGTTAGGAGGCAGAAGCAAAATCCAGACCATCCATTCCCTGCCGAGTGAGGTGAAATGGTGGCATAGTTTAAGAAGTTACCTGAAAGAAATAACTTGTGTGAGTGTTACTAGTCCCTTTCAATGCAAAGTAAAACTGCTCGACTTCAAACACCACAGAACATTATGCCAGTTTTCAGATGTCTTTATTCCACCCAGAAAAAATGGAGGGAACAGCTTCAAGTTCAGTGTGAAGTCTCGCTTGTGCTTTTGCATTGTTTTACTTCTCCCTTTTCTAGCTGAAATGTCCTTTTTTGGCCTGTAATCAGTATCTTTAATCACATTTTCAAGTTGGAATCACCCTTGAAAATTTTAAATGTAATCTTATAAAAATTAGGTTTAAATGCTTCTTTGTAGTTATGTATTATGCTAGAGACTGCACAAGTGATACAGACCTATACAGAATAGTCTGGATGTTCAGTACTTTTTTTTTTATTATTTTACTTTATTTTTATTTAACCTGCTTCATTTGTAATGCTTAAAAATACAACAGAGATAAAGAGGGGAATCTCCAGTCTGTAGTTTCAAACATACAGTGCAGGTGAATGCAAAGATCTTCTCTTGTAATATGCTCCAAAACAATAGGTGTGATAACAGGCTTTGGATCTGAAGTTGCCCAAAATAAGAGAATGTTTTTAGAAAGCTTGAACTTATCAAGTCTGTACTCAAAGGAGGCATGATTTTCATGGGGGGGAAACAAGCACCAAACCCTGTATGAAATGAATGAAATGTATGAAACTGGTTTTAGTATAAATTGTATGTATTAGGGGATTATGTGACTTGGGGTATCAAGTTTCTCAAGGACAGTGTTTGCAGGCAAGAAAAACGTTACGGAAGATGTGGCAAATTGGGCTTTATATTTATAGGGCTTAAACTGATTTGATCTTCTAGACTGTATAATTCAGCAATCTTAGGAGAGGCCACTACTTCGGTATTTTTGCAAAGCAGTTTAATACTGAGTAAGAAACAGAAGATTAAAAGATGAGGATAACTTAAATCTCACTAGTTGGATCATCAGAGCCCTGCAAGTCACAGCCTTTCCATTGCAAAATGGTTGTGTAGCCCAACACAGAACTAGTCAGTCTATCCATTTTGTATTACATACGGGAAGAAAGAGATTATCAGTTCTTATTTGACTGTTTACATAGCTTTTGCTGGAGAACTTCCACGGCCACATGTCCTCTAAAATTTGTCCTTGATCATGCTGCTTGCCTTTGCATGTGCTTGTTTTTACAAGTGGGGTGGAAACAGTACAATTGCTTATCTCCACTGTTGAAACTTCAGAGTAAGAGTGACATTTGCCATAAGGCCTGATGAGATGGGGGTATATGTGGAGGGGATCAGGCTGAAGTAAATACTTCTTTATTAGTATAGAATAGGCATTTTCCTTTTTAATTTTTGTGCCCTTTAGTCCAGGTATATTTTTGTAGATGTTGGAGGAGTTTTGAGGCAATATTGGTATTTTTCAGTTGCGGATTTTCTCCTTTTCCATCGTCTTCGGAAATCCTGTCCGTCCGAGCCACCAGTCCTTACTATGTTCATTAACTAAAATGCTAGTGAAACAAAAGGATGCCTCTCACTCACTTCCTTCACCACAAAAAAAAGCATTGAAACAACTGAATTTGCTGTTAGAGTGACTGCAAGCATTCCCACTACTGTAGGATAAATTGGATTGACTCGAAACCTTGTGTGCCACAGGCTCACAGCAAAACCAGCACAGAGTGAGTACGGGCTTGCAAGAGAGGAAGCGCTGGAGTGAATGAGCCTCAGGTATTTCCAGTGCAGACTCTGGATAGAATTTAATGAGGCAAAAGTTAACAGAGGTGGGCCTAGAGGAAGTACTTTCCCAATTCAGCATGTTCTCAATGGTCAGTTTTCAGTTGTGGAATGCCTTGGCCTTTTATGCTTTCTGCCTTTGGGGCACACAAACAGCTCTTACCCTTTCACCAAATATTTGCTTGCCCTTATGATACCAGATTAGGAGAGAGAGTTTCACACCAGCCTGTTAGATAATTGAGAAATACTGGGTAAGCGTGCCTGGTCTGGCTCCTATTACAATACTTGTTGCAGCAATAGATGTATGACACTTGACACTTACAAATTGATTTCTTTTTTCCTGATTGACATTAAGTTCTGAGGTAGTAAAACAGAAGTAGTGAATATAAAGGACAACAATATTTTTCTTGAAACCAAATATAAATCTCATATTTGTTTAGTAGCTAAGTAAAACATTGTATTAACTACTTTTTCTTTTTAAGCAGCAGTAAGAGAAACAAGATTTCCTAATACTACTTGTGGTTTTGCTATTTCAAACAGAATGTATATATTTAAACAGGGACCCTCGACTTACATCAGGATCCACTATACATGACTTCCCCTCTCCCTGTTTGTGGGTACTAATACTTATGCTGCACAGACGTAGTAAGAGCTCTTGAAAGTTCTCAGGCTTTGAGCTGCTATTGCATTGGTAGAGCACAGAAGTATGTCTGAAACCTGCTGGCGTTTGATTAGATTACCTCTGGAGTTTTCATTGCTCTTTGACGTACAAAATTGTGTAAGAGGAAAATATGTAGAAATCTGCCTCTGAGAAAGGAACAAAAATCGGACCTCGTGTACTTTTTTTTCTACCACAAGTAACTTGCTTAATATTGTCAGAGTTTGTTTTCATAAAAACACTGACATGATGTAAAAACTGAATAATTTCCCTTAGTTTTTCTTCTTTCAATCCTTCTAACCCCCCAAAAGTTGTAATTACCCACAAGATTCTTCTAACTTTTATTGCTATGTAATCACAGTCTTCTCATCTGTAGAAATGTTCTCTTGTTCTTGTGTGTGACAGGTATAAATACGGAAAAAAAAATTTGTAAAGAGAGAGCCTTGTAGTATGCCCTCATTTGTTTATTGCGTTCAAGCTTGCTGCATTTTCCTGGCAATGTGATATTTCTCAGTCTTTCAGTAATTTCGTTTTGAAATCCGAGGCTTTTTCAGTTCTAGTACTGGAACAAATCCAGGACTACTAGATATTGATTAAATTCCCTTCCAAAAACTGACTGTAACTAATAACCCACGTACTTATTCAGGTCAACTCACATTTTTTTCACTGTGCAGAACCACCTTTCCACTTAACAAACTATGAATGCTTACTGTGGTTTCCAAAATGTTTAAATCTGCCTGAACGCTAGAGAAATTCCGGAAATAGTTGTTACTTATTCATGCTGGATTGTTTTGGAAGATTTCAGAACTTCCTGAAAGGAGTCAGTGCTGAGTAATTACGCTAAAGCCAGAACTGTGTCTCCATTTGAAGCTGGCAAGAGCTCGGTTGCAGGGGAACCAGGGCTTCCTCCGGTGTTGGTTTTAAACTAAAGAGGTTGTCTTCACAAACTAGAATTCTGTCCTTTTCCTGTCTAATGTCATCTTCCGTACTAGAAGACTTTCCTAACGCAATGAGAAAAGGTTTTAAAAGTTGCAATTAATGTTTGAAGTAGATTGAAAAAGAAATGTGTTATCTACTAATCATGCTATTATTACATAGTAAATTGCATCCCTGGAAGCTTTTTAGCACAAGAGGAAGTACAATGAACACGGGTATTCATATACTTTCAATATTAAACCGTTACAGTGTTTTGGACTTGGGCTAATTAAGGCCTTTCCTAGCGAAGATAATAATTTGCTGCCTTAGTAAAATTAAACTGCATAGGATAAAATTTCTAGCCACAGATACTTCTTTAGGTTTTGAGTTCCACTTAGAAATTCTAGTTGTGTGTGCAAATGCTGGATAAGCTGATTCTGTTCTGCTCTAATAGTTAAATGCAGAGAAGATTAAGGCACTTCCTCCTCTGTGAGTAGTCGCTTCCAGAAGTATAAACCCTCTCCATGTTCCCCACACACACTTTTGCTCTTATTTAGTCTCAGAAGCTTTTGTGACTATTTAAAAGCTATTTTTCTATAGTTAAAAAAAAAATAGCCACTTGTTTCTTAGATTTTCATGAACATGAATTTTCAATGAATAAATTCATGAACAATTACAAAGAGAGGAGTGTCTCTTCCGTGCCAAAACCTGTGCTCTGATTTCAGACTTTGTTCTGTGGCCCTGGCTGCAGGACGAGACTAGAGCGTTGGCTATTATCTGTCTCTGGAGCTTTTAACTGAGGATATCAAAGTCCGGTTATACTCAAGGAACATCTCTTCCATCTGTGGCAGTCTGTAAAATACAGTGCCAGTGCTTGTATGAGCATTCACATCGGTTATTTTCTATAGTGAGCTCGGACTGTGGGATTTTTGTAAACACCCAGCATATAATAGTAATAAGGAAAATATTACCTCATGAGTGAGGTTTCTAATACGAACACTGTAGCATATCATTGCAAATGATAAATGAAGTCTAGTCTAGCGAGTTACCATTTCAAAATTGCTAGAAGCTTATTCACCTGAGGGAAATCCCTGGGAGATGCTGAAAACACAGCTCTCCAGCAGAGAAACTACATCTAGGTTGGGTTGGGTTGGGTTTTTTCTTAGACTGTAGGCATGCCTGGCACACACTGATTGCTGTTGCTGGGAACGCGCGTTTCCTACACCAAGAACTGGAAGCTCTGCTGTTTCCAAAGCAGATAGATAAGTGTCTAAATAGGCTTGTTACTTTGCACAATTAAGAGAAATAGTGAACTTTGTAAGTCAACATAAAATATCGCAGAATCTAAATATTCTAGTGTTAACATAAGTTTTACTTTGATACAGTGAAATTTTTCATGAGTGCTACGTTTTCTTTTATTTGTGAGGAAAGAGGAAGTTTATAGAGAACATAACTGTTATACTTTAGTAATATGTAGTTGCCTTGCCTTGAAGGTATCCTTGATGGTGCAGCGATGAGAACGTTGCATCTGCTCCTCTCTCTTAAAGTCTAATTGAACTTAAATAGGAGAATGAAGGCATAAGGTGTAATTTGAATAGCTAAGTTTGGCTTCTAACCAAATGCAATTGGTGTGGACGTACTTTCGCAAGTTCAGTATGTCGCTCTGTAATGCATTATATGGAAAATATGATAAATATTTATTTGGCATGAGTTTGGGGTGGTCCTGTTATGGATCAAAATCTTATACAGCCACATGCAAGTGCCAGTAACACTAAGAGCATTATTATGCCTCTTATTTATTTCATATTTCAAGAGAAAATGTTTGCAGGAGAATTTTGTAAGGGATGTTTAACACAATTTCAGTCTGTAAAAACTGGTACCTTGTTTGAAATCTTAGACTTATGGGAAAGGCTAATAAAATGTAAGTAGCTTAAACATCAGTTAAAAGCTTTCTGTATATAAAACCAAGTAGTTCAGGAGACCAATTATGCAGTAGACTTTTTGAAGGGATATCTGTATAGTTGCATGTAGGCATCATTTTTTCACTGGTCATGGAACCAGTGAAGCCTCGCTGCCCACATAACTGTGCTTTTGTTCTGTATGCTCTCCTCTTACCTCAGTACCCAAACTCTATTTCATGTTCCTTATGACTCTTTGGTGCAGTGTATGCTACGGATAGTCCTGAATTAATGTTTCTACTGATACTCATCCGTCAGGGATGATAAAGGTCTTGTTGCTTCTGCCCTGAAACAGAAGAATGGACCGTATGGAATCTGAAAGTCTGTTTCTTGCTTTTTTAAAAAAAAATTAAATTGAGCTTTTGTTCATAGCTTTATTCAGAACATGTTTAAACAGGAGGGGTTCCCATAAAAATTAAACTCCTTTTGGGTATCTTCATTTTTATCTGTACTCTGTAAATTTGCAAGCTTAGTCTTTTCCAGTAATATCACTGCTCCCCTCTTGTAATGTATAGTGTGTGCCACCTTTGTCTAAATTCATAGGCTGTTCTTCTTCAGAAGCATTAGGGCAGAAATTCTAAAGATTCCTCCTTTCTGCAAGGCAAAAAATTTCCCAACCTCTAATTTATTTTTTTTTCTGTTTTAATATAGATCTAATCGACACAAAAAAAAAACTCAGTCATCGCTGTGAGAACCCTTGTAAGTATACCTCTGTGTGTGTCAGTTTGTCTATGAGTATGTTCAAAGGAAAAAGCCAAGTTTGTCTTTTTGGGACTTACTAAGTCTGATTTCTGTTAAGAATTACACCTGATTTTTGTCAAGATAGAAACACTTTAAAATACCACAATTGTGTACAAGTTAGCTGTTACCTGTTTTTATAAACACTTTTTAAAGTATTTCCAACATCTGAAATTTCAAAACTAAAGAAATGCAACCTTTAACTTTTGCTAATGTGTACAGTAACATAATTGGCAGCAAGTTAAAAGTGATTTCAACAGGGTGCCAGTTTTAGGACAAAACAACCATTCTTTCCCATTAAGGCCTTTTTATCATTACTTTATTATTTCAGGCAGTATTTTAAACATTTTAATGAGGTTTTTTTAGCATGTTAGAAAGTTGTTCCAGTAAACTGTAAAAGTTCTTAAGTTAGTGTTTAACACTGTGAGTTTTGTTGCTTAGCTTGAAGATCATCTCACATTCCGTGCTTGTAGAAAGGTTTATTAGATGACATAAGTAGGATATAAGTTTTCACAGTCCTCTTTTCACACAGTCTTACAATTCATTCTGCAACCCAGTTCAGTTTTAAAGACTTAGCATTGATAATCAGTAATAAAATGTGAATTGGATATTGTGAAATACCCGTTTAATTCGTGAGAGTACTGTTATAACTCATTGTGTTGTTCGCACCTCGTCAGTGCTTAGATGACAAGAGGAGCAGGTCCCCATCATTCTACATATGGTAAAACCAGGGACAGCTCTTACCGTAAAGACTTCAGTTCAATTCACTGTTGCTCAGATGCAATAAGAAAGAGTGGAATATAGCAGTGGAAAGATGAGATAATTGCAGTAAGTACATATTAATAGACACCATTAGTCAGTATAGATTTAATTAGAAAATAGGAAGCAAATCAATGTGTGAAAATACGATCTTCAGTTCTTTGTATCTGTTGTAATAACATGTACACAGAAAATACTCTGAAAATTTTGTGGTTGTTCAGTGTTATACAAGCTGCTAAATAGCTTAAATATAATTTATAAAATTAATGTACAGGAGATTAAATTGAATGGAAAAGTTAGTAAATGTCTTTTTATAGCATCGGTCAGTCCGGAACACTGGCTAAAGAATTTAAGTAAATACGAGCCCATTCCTCTCCTCCCATTCTAAATTAGCCCGTTCTTGATTATTAGCGAGTAGTTTTTTTACCAGTAGGACTACTTCTGAAAAAGCTACTACTCAGCCGGAATAAAAGTTATGGTACTGTCTCATCATATTACGTTGTCTGCATTAGTCCAACAAGTCTGATTTTTATCCAAGTCATTGTGTCTGGTCATATGCTTTTTGCTGGAAGGTGAAGAGCAGTGAGAGTTCTCCATGGGGTTTATTTTAATGTGTAGCATTGTGTCTAATCATGGGCGTGCACTGAGGTTTTCTGACTGCAGTCTTGGCGCTATGGCTTTTGGTTTAAACACAAGCTCAACTGCTGCTTTCGGAGCACTGAATTAACTGGAATTAAAATATCATACAAGATTTGTAATATAAACCAGTAAAACTTCATTTTCGAGAACTGGAGCTTAGGGAAGTAGAATGATACCGCTTCTGGTGAGGTTTGGCTGTATGAGCAGTTGATGATGTTAACTAAAGCAGAATAAGCAGAGGCATTTTGAAAAGAGTGTAGCATTCACTTTTATAAAAAGAAATATGCAGAATACTCTTTTTTTCTGAACACGTTTGAGCTCAGTTTGGTACATTTTACTGTCACTCAATAGTGATTTTACTCTATAGGTTTAATTTAAAAAATTAATGGGGTGACCATGTTATTTTAAGTATCTGCAGATCTCTTAATCTTACATTACATTAAATGCTGTTGATATTGGCTACAACGCAACTGCAGATATTGAAATTCTTATTAAAAACCCCAACAACCTATTAATAGATTTTTCTCATGCTGGTAGTAACAGTTGTCTTGTTTAACCTGAAAAGTTAATTGTAGCCTCCCTCATCACCTGAGGGTGGCAAAGATGTTAATAAAGGTACACTTTGAGGTGTGCCCGCATTCTTTTAATTCTCGATAGAGCCCTGAAAATTTCCCTTTCTCATCCGTTCTGTTGAGCAGCTTCTGTCCGTGAAAGACTGGGCTTTGCAATAAGCTGCTCAGCGCCACTCACTCCCCTGTGTGTCCGAGGTACTGCTCTTTTGTTGGTGCACCTTTTGTTTTTCCTGCTGTGTGCACCATTCATGCCGTGTTTGCATGCCGTGTTTGCATGCCATCCAGATGAAGATAAGAACCTGTATCTTTTGCCTGCCAGTGCAGACTGGTTACAGACCGCTGGGCTAGCCACAGCTGTGGTTTGCTGTGATGCCTTTGTTTTTCTCCCACTCACCTTCGGTCTTTATTCAGGCCCAGTTCTCGTGCAGTCAAAATCTTGCCAAACTGTGCTTTATTTTAAATTGGATTAAATTGGTCAAATTGGATTCCATTTTCCATACCTGGAATGCATTGAAGTAGTTTTTGGAGGAGGAAAAGCAAATCTGTGTAATCCCTTTCCAAGAGTCTGACATTCATAGTTAAAAAGTAATAGATTAAAAATTTCAGTTGCTGGGGCAAAGTTAATAAAGCAGTTTTGGAATATATAGTTTTTAGATTACAACATGTGGACTTTTGAGGACTCTGTATCAAGATACGCTTTAACCTGAATATAAATTGATACAATATTCTGAAAAGCAGTAAAGAAATCTACTGTATCTTTTCTCTGTAGTACAAATATTTAGGGGGAAAACAACTGTTGACCTTTCCTATCATTATGCAACTGTAGCATTACTCAAGTAGTTTAAACACAATATTATGATGTGAAGGACAGACTTCATTCCAACAGCCCTGAACTATTCAAACAGAGATAGTGGGGAAAAGCCTTTGAAAAGTAAATATTTGTGGATGCAACAAACAAGTATGGAAAAGATTGATCCTCTTTCGTCTTCAGAGCAGTAGGCTGCTGCATCGTGCAGTGTACATGCCTCTTAAATCAGTTACTTCAGTCTCCTTTGTCTTGATGCGTTTGAAGCGAACTCTTAGAAGGACTAAAACTAATGGATTGACTGTAATATTACTAATTTAATTCTTTTTTTCTTTTTTTTTTCCTGCTCTCTGCTTGGCTCTGGTCTTCACCCACAGGTGTCCACTGTTGGCTCTTAAAGGTTACTAAAATTTTAGCAGCTGCTCTGAAACAGAACTACCTAAGCTTGACTTACTGTTGCTTCTTCCTACACCATACTGCACTGCTGCTTTGCTCTTGCCTGCTTCGGAACACAATAAGAGAGTTTGCTTTTTTAAATACCTGCAATGAAACTTAGGCTAGAAGGATATGCCATTCTCTTGCTGCCTGTGTACTTGTTAATATCTGTGTACAGTATGCTTGTATTTATTCCATGGTATTTTCTTACCAATGCTAAGAAGAAAAAGGCTATGGCAAAACGTTTAAAAGCTAAACCCATCTCGGACAAACCTGGAAGCCCCTACCGTTCTGTCACTCATCTTGACTCACTAGCAAACATAAACATTCCTGGAGCAGACACGTTGGACAAGCTGTTTGACCATGCTTTAGCAAAGTTTGGGAAGAAGGACTGTCTTGGGACCAGAGAAATACTGAGTGAAGAAAATGAAATGCAACCAAATGGAAAAGTGTTCAAAAAGGTAAAACTTACAATTTTGTACTTAATTCTGATTTGGTTTTGAACTGCTTTGCATCTTGCCTCAACAGTGCAGGTCTCCTTAGAGGTCTTCCTTAATCATCCTCTTATGGTATAAAACATCTATTTTATAGTAGTTAAAGAATAACAGAATACAGGATGCACTATTTATTCTACTTCAAGAAACATGAAAGCAATTTTTTGTTTCTTTTAATGAATGGCAGTGTGTGTGCTTACAGTGTTATGGCGGTAAAGCTGTACCAGCACCTTCTTGTTATCACAATTATTTTTTTTTTCCCCTCACCAGTTAATTTTAGGAACTTACAGATGGTTATCCTATGAAGAAGTAAATGAGAAAGTGAATCGCTTGGGGAGTGGACTGACTGCCCTGGGATTAACCCCAAAGAGTACCGTTGTCATATTCTGTGAGACCCGAGCAGAATGGATGATTGCAGCTCTCGCCTGCTTCAAGTACAACTTCCCTCGTGAGTGCTGAACTTGTTTACTTCTGATGTACTGTAGAACTATTTCTCAGCACTGGTTTGGCTGTTAAGTGTTTTGAATCCACCAATCCTGTCATTGACGGTGTAAGAATTTCATAAACTTACGCTGCCTGCGATCTGATTCTTAGAAGTTTCCAGTCTATTCTATGCGTTGCAGAGATCCCTAAAATTAACTTGCTCGTACTTACAAGACTGTTTTTTCTGTTTTTATTGTAGTAATGTTCTAGATGTTAGAATGACAGAACAGTATGGTGGTTATTCAGTTTTTTTTTTTAAATACTCTGAAGATGTCAGTAGTCACGTTTCTCCCCCCAAAATGTGAAATGTGTTTATAGTATTTTCTGTCTGTATCCTGACTTATGCATGCGAAACAAGAAATGGTTATTGGAAGAGAGAAGAACGATACAGTAATCAAAATCATACACTGGTCTGAGGGGGGTTTGGTAACATTTTCAACTGCTCAAGTTCATTACAATTATGTATATTTTTTTTCTTTTTTTAAAACTTTTTATTTAAGCTGTCAAAAATCTATAATCTGATGTAATGAACGCAAACTTCTGGGTGAAGTGGCAAAGGTTACTATGCACTCACATGCCCAGCCTGCATACAACACACGATGACCCATTATTTTTGCTGCCGCCTTATGCTTTTGCTTGCACTAGGCTTCCGCTTTCTTCCAGTTTTCATAATAGCTGACTGTGTGAGGAGAAGGTTGTACACTAGAGTATGCAGAGGGGCTGTTAAAGGGCAATAATGGAAGAGCTGATGTTGCTATTGAAGTAGGAGAGGATGGTTAATTTGGTCTTGATACTCCGCTTTGAGAGGCAGGAAGAATCAGCTATATAACATTACTCTCTTTTTGTCCCTTCCACATCAACCCTATTTCACAGGAATATTAAATTCCTTTAATGGCCTTTGGAGGTTAGAGTTTGAGATAGCAGACAATACTAGAGGAAGGTATTTTTTTCAATAGAGAGATGATAGGAAGAGTGAACTCCTTGGTGCCTGTGAGGCACTTAATGGCATTGCTGTGGCCATTCAGGGTTAAAAATAATCTAGCAACGTGAAAAACAGTCTGATTCTCTGCCTTGCCCCCATCAATAATTTCATGGGAGCAAGCAAAGTAGCTGACGCTGCTGGAAGAGCTGCCTGTAGAAGTGCATAACTTTAAGCTGTGACTGGTGCCCTGTGATGTTTAGAGCGTCACCTCTCCCCCCGCGTTCTGGTGGCAGAGAGCTCAGGGGCAGGACACGTTCTCAGTTGCTTACTGTGTGATTGCTTAGGGCATTAGCGCTGGGGTTTAGTGGATCTCTTTGTTTTGATGATTTCTCTTCTCCTATAGAATAGACAATTTCAGTTGGAAGGGACCTACAACGATCATCTAGTCCAACTGTCTGACCAATTCAGGGCTGACCAAAAGTTAAGGCGTGTTGTTAAGGGCATTGTCCAAACACCTCTTAAACACTGACAGGTCTGGGGCATCGACCACATCTCTAGGAAGCCTGTTCCAGTGTTTGACCACCCTGTCAGTAAAGAAATGCTTCCTATACAACTGTCCTCCCCATTTCAGAGGTCTCTTGTGGCATGAAATTCTGATGTGGAAAAGTTCAAAACTGGTTTGTTTCCAAATTAGAAAATTCCCCATTAAGCTAATTTTATGCCCTCACCCGCTCCTCCCGCAATGCTTTCCAGTGAGCTACAGCAAGAGTTTTTGCATTTAGTATTACTTTAACCTTTCTTTCCTGTTCTCCCTCTCCTCGCTGTAACAGTTGTTACGTTGTATGCCACCCTGGGTGAAGAGGCAGTAACCTATGGTCTCAATGAGTGTGGAGCATCATATCTGGTCACTAGCGTAGAACTTCTCGAGAGCAAGCTTAAGGTAATTTGGTACCAGCTTCACCTGCTTACAAGCAACCCTGTAATAATTTTACAGTGCAGTCAGAGCTAAAAATTTCTTTTCTCTTTTATAGACTGCATTGCCACAGATCTCCTGTCTTAAACATATCATTTATGTGGACAAGAAGACTATCAATAAATCGGAATACCCTGAAAATGTGGAGATTCATAGCATGCAGACAGTAGAAGAGCTGGGAGCCAAACCAGAAAACTGTAAGTGAATCACTTCACAGAGAATTAAGCAAGCAATGTTAACAGTGAAATCAGACCTAGGTTAAGAGGGATGCGTAGCAGAAAAAAACCCACCCATGCAGGTCTGTAACACAAAGGCAGTGGCAGATTGCCAGTTCATCCTCTGGCTTCCTTTAAATAAACAGAATATTTGTTTGATCTCTATTTATTGTCCTGCACCTTTGTTCAAGTGTCAGGTATTTTAGGATAAAACTTGTATTTTTAACTTCTAAACCATAACCAGAATAATTTAATTTTAAGACTCCACCTTTGTTTTAGGAAGTGAAATAGAATCCGGTACAGCGTTCCATTTTCTGCTACTTTTACCTTTTATTCATCTTATGTTCACTATTTTTCCTAAGAAAAGAGGATAAAGCACTTGCGGCTTTTCTTTTTTTTTTTTTTTAACCAGTCTGTAGCTGAAAAGCACGTTGGGCTAGAGGAATAACCGCTAACATCCCTTGCTACCCTCAGCAGCCAGGAGTGACTGTAAATGTCTGCTGTAAGGAAGAAAAAACCAACCTTGATTGTCTCTTTTCCTTAACTCAGCAGTCTGTGCTTAGCCAGATCTCCTCTGTCTTGGATAAAAGAGGAGATAAGCTAGCAAAGGAGCTTTTTGCAGGGGAAGCACATGTTAATTACATCTGCTTATCTTTGATCAGTTTAAGGTACAGATACAAACCAACGGTTACCTTGAAGGGTGGTGTTTTGTTGCTTTTTTTCCATAAAAACCCTGCTTCCCTTGCAGGCACTTTGGCTCCCTCTATAGCTGTAAAAGCCATGAAAGCTAATAATTTTCATCCTGAGAATAAATGCCAAGGGATTAAAACAAAAATCAAAAGTCAAGCAGTGTAACCTTACTGCTTTTCAAAAAAAACCAAACAAACACCAAAACAGGAAAAAAAACCCCATAGTCGTCAGCTCTACAATCCTACAACCTTGGCTTTGGAAGAGTCATTGACAGAAATGCTGACTTGCAGCATTTTAGGGTGTTGGGGTTTTTTTGCTTTTGTGTTTGTTTCCTTTTTTTCCTCAACCTGTTGTTTCTCTCCAGTACTGTATTTCACCCCTTCGCTTCGGCAGGTTTACTTGGTCTTCCAAAGGCTTTTTCTATGAAGCTTTCTGTCACCTATAAGACATAATGGCAAAAGTATCACCCTGATTGCGTAGATGCCCAAATACTTGTTATTCCTTTCAAAATCTGCCTTCCCTCACTTCCCCTCTCCATCGCTGACTTCTGCATCTACCACTGACCACTGAGCAGCACACTGTGCTTACCTTTGCTAAAGCAGCTGTTTCTCACTGGTTGGCTACAGACATTTTCATGTTGATTAATTACAGAAATAACAATTTATAAAGCAGATAAGAATCAATAACAATTTTCCTCCTGCATTTTGTAGCAAGCATTCTGCCAAGCAGACCTGTTCCCACAGACTTGGCTTTAGTAATGTACACGAGTGGCTCTACTGGGAGACCTAAAGGAGTGATGATGATGCATAAAAACTTAATAGCTGGAATGACGGGACAGTGCGAGAGAATACCTGGACTGGGGTAAGAAACACCGAGTTGTCATGTGCATGGAGAGATAACACAGAACCTCCAAAAGTACACAAGTTTATAGAAAGTCTGTTGTTGGCATCGGGTGTTATCAAATTTCTTCATTTTATTGTGAGTCCACTAATCTTTAATTTATAAGAACTACATTGTGTTTGTGAACTTACCCTGTCGTTTGAAAAGGACGCCCTTCTAGCTCGTCTCACATGCTGTTTCTACTTTTTTTATTATTACCCTTACCTTTAGGTCTGTGATGAATTTTTGCGCTCTCTTGTGCATCAGAAGATGCCACCAGATAAGGAGATTTCTCATCTAGTCACACTTGAGAAAATTTTTTTTAGATGTTTTCAGACAGCTAGAATGACTTTAGGAAGTATGTCAGACCTACCACTTCCATTGATCTAGAGACACCACTGCTGGATGGATAACGCACGTGCTGCAGAATCTGCTCAAGTATACTTTACTAAATGAGCAGAGAAGTAATAAATTGTGCATTGATGATAGTAAAACCAACTGCAAGTTCTCTGACATTAATATTTTGAGGATGTTTTTCATGAATGTGGGTGTGTTTGTCACTGCGTTCACAAGAGTTTAATAGCTGAAATAAGATACGTTGCTGAACTCCTTTTATGATAGGATATAAAACCAGTTTTGACTTGATGCTGAAAGCTTCTGGTAAGTTACAGCTCTGAGTTTCTGGCTGAGAACTCTCTTAAGAAATTATTTCCTGAAATAAGCCTCAGTGCTTCAGTGATCAGCTCGCTCTCTACTAAACTGTTTTAGAAGGAGATGCTACGATGACTGTCAAGAATTTGTAAATCATCAGTGATTATTTTAAAAAATAGTGATTTCATCCTTAATTTTGTACCTGGGATGACAACTCCCACAAAGAGAGGAAATAGCAGTGCAGCACTAAGGAATCTCTGAGTTTTCTAGAAAACAAGGCAAATCCTGTAATTCATACTGATTTCAGTAAGGTGGGATTTTCCTCATTTTGTTTATGAACTGTGGTTTGAAACCACACCCTTCTTGCCTGCAGAAGAATAAGCCTCACTTGTGATCCAAGTCTTTCAAAAAGTAATAACTAAGCACACAATGAAACTGTCACACAGTATTTTCAGGCCACTTGTGCATGATTGTTAATTAGATAATCCTCTCCTTTCCTAGGCCCAAGGATACTTACATCGGTTATTTGCCTCTGGCCCATGTATTAGAATTGACAGCAGAAATTTCTTGCATCACGTACGGCTGCAGGATTGGCTATTCCTCTCCGCTCACGCTGTCGGATCAGGTGAGGAGCGCGGGGGAAGCGAAACCAAACTTCAGCTTTGGCAGTCTGCATTCTCCTGGCTTAGCAACCCTCTTTCATTAAAGAAATGCTGATGTATATGGCACACTTCAGAAATGTAATTTTTTTTTTTTTCAGAAAATTATGCAAATTAACATTCCTGGTGAACTATAGCAGCAGGCCATACCATATAAATTTTAGTAAAACCTTTACTTATATGATACCTAGGAAGTCTAAAAGAAAACCTAATAAACATGTATAGCATTATCCACTGGATATCAGGATAAGAACAGCTATTAATAGATGAGCTGAACATAAGACTGTTTAAAGTGATTTAAAGTTTTCGGTCTCACTTTATCAGGTCTTTATCCAGTTATTGTAGATCCTTTTATTTAGCCCTTTGCTTTCTTCCATTTAACAATTAAGATAAATAAGAGCAAATTAAGCTGGGAAGGAATGCTTCTGTAGGTTTTGCTGGTATAGAGATTGCATCAGGCAAAAGAAACTCCTGGAGGAAGATGGAGGAGAAGGCAAGTGCTGGAGGGAGGAATTAAGAGAAAGATATACAAAGTGGATTTAACCAGGTCAGGCTTGTAAAACATCTAGTATTTTGGTTGGAATTGTTGTTAGTCATTGCTTTTTCCATCACAATGGGAAAACAAATTTACGCCGGAAATGTTTTTCAGGGGGACGGGGAAGAGATTTAAACAAATTACATGCTGATATATCTCCCTATTTTTTAGTCCTTTTCTAAAGAGCTGCTTAGTTTTCAGCTTCATAAATTGACATTTTTTCCTTATTACAGTCAAGTAAAATTAAGAAGGGAAGCAAAGGAGACTGCACTGTACTTAAGCCTACACTGATGGCAGCTGTGCCTGTAAGTATGCAGAAGCAGATATGTTTAGCAAAAAAATGATGCTTTCTATCTTGTTCATGCTAGAAAAATCTATTTACTAACATTTTTTTCTCTTCATGTGTGAGTAACTGTCACTAGGAAAAAAGCAGAATATAGAAATTCCTGTAGTCACTGCTTGAACCAAGTACTGATGCTGCAGAGTATATGCATGCTAAAGCCAAGACCCTTTTTGATCCAAAACTGCAAATGTGTTGTAATAGTTACAAGTGATGTTTTACTGGGCTACTGGTACAACAATAGAATACAGAAAGTCTTTGACATTCAGAGTCTGAAACTCCTTTTTGCACAGGGAGAAAGCAGGGTGGCTTTGGCTAAGCTGGAGACTTTAAGATACAGGCGTTTGGCCAAGTTACAGAACTGACCAAGTTAAGCTGTGCTGCCATAGTTGTTGGGTGCTCAATCACAGCTGCTTGTCTCCAGGGGAACACTCAGGCTAAGTGTTTCCTCTTAGTTTCCTCTTACAAGAAGAAATGATCAGGAGACTATAACTCCTGTTGCTTCTGTAGCTTAATGTTGGTCTTTGGGTGACCAGACTGCTGCATTCCACAAGGTCTTAGCGCTACCCAAAAAATACACAAATGTTTGCATCTTTCTAATGCAAAAAACTTTCCTCATATGTCCTGGAATCACATGTGCCTCTTACGATCATATCACATCTGTGGCTCATAAGACTGGTAGCACCAGCTTTTGCCACGTGGTGGTGGTGGGTGAGTACGAGGATTTAATCTCATTTAAGAATAGTGAATTTGGGTTGGATTTGGTTGTTCTGCAGCATCTTTTGGGAATAGCCAAGAGTTTTAAAATCAATTACTCTCTTGCATTTTTTGTTTTATAAAATAATAATCATATATATACATAGGCTTGGTCTTTTTCGTAGTAATTAACCAAGTGAAAATTAATATGTCTAAGAACCCCAGCTTTTTGGAAAATAGCAATTTTAATTTATTTCTTGGGGAAAATTTGAGTGCTAGACTACTGTCAAAAACAGTGTAAATTTTAAATATGGACATAATCCCTCTTGGAAGGACTATATTTCATGCGTGTGAAGAAAAAAAAAATTCCATGCAGACAGTTTCATATGAATTAAATGCAGAACACAGATAGTGCTGAACCCCACTGAAATGTCTTGACTCTACACACTATTACAAAGAAGTCAGCAGAGAAAAATGAAAATTGAAAGTGATGATCTATTTTCAGTTGATAGCATACAGGGTCTAGAGTTCAACAATCTACAGCAAAGAAGGAAAAACCTTCAGAAAGCCCTAGGGGGAACAGCACTTACATAACATCATCTAATACTTCTCTCCCTAGAACTATTGTCTTTTTTTATCATCAAAACATCATAACATCACCAGTGATTAGAACGTATAAGGAGTGAAATGGAAAATAATTCTAACAGAATCCAGAGACACAAATATTTCTAAATACTTGATTCAATCATAACATTGTAATAAGGGTTAATGGTTCCTCTCAGCCTTTGTAATTCCGAATACCTTGTCATGCCTCTGTAGTCTTTCCAAAAAGCTACAATTAATTCTGCTTTAAGATATTTGGCTTTTGGAAATATTAGATGATGTTCTGTGGGTAAACCGGGCTGAAAATAACACACAGTTTTTCTGAAATTCTAGTTTGTCTAAATCCCAATCATGAAGATTTAAAGGAACTACTCGAAAACACTAATGAGAGTTTCTAATAGGACTTCAATATTTTGATCTCTGATATTGCAAAGTACATCATTTTCATAGCTTTCTTTTCAGTTTTAAATTTGACTTTTGTTAAAAAGCCCAAATAATTCAAAGCATCGTGGTCTGTGACAAACCGGAAGGAGCCAATCCTTAAACTTCTGTTAAATACTTCACCAGTCTGAACACTATTAAGTTCTGTGTATTTTGGTGATCTTAAGCTTCTTATTTTAATGGAAATTAATTTCTTGTCTGTGACAGAATCACAGACTGGTCAGGGTTGGAAGGGACCTCTGGAGATCATCCAGTCCAACCCCCCCGCCAGAGCGGGGGCACCTCCAGCAGTGGCACATGATGGTGTCCAGGCGGGTTTGGAATGTCTCCAGAGTGGGAGACACCCCCACCTCTCTGGGCAGCCTGTGCCAGTGCTCTGCCACCCTCAAAGGAAAGAAGTTCCTCCTCATGTTAAGATGGAACTTCCTATGTTCAAGTTTGTGCCCGTTACCTCTTGTCCTGTCACTGGGCACCACTGAAAACAGACTGTTCTCATTCTAGTTTCTTTGTCAGGTAACTAGAATTACTGCAGCCACGTTGCTCTGAAAGCTGAAAAACTTCCCTTGGGAAAGGAAGTGGTGAAATGCAATCAATCTCTTAGCTTGTCCCCTTGTGCTTGCCAATTGCTGTGGATAAAGTGCAGCATCACGACTCCTAAGCACCATAAATGTTGCATGGCATATACCAGCCTTCAGCAAAGAGATGTAGCTAAACTTGAATTCAAAATTCTAAATCAGTTCGTCACATTTTAAGTACAGGTTAAGGTGTTATCAATAACGTGAGCAATGTAACATAGCAATTGCTATTACACTATGGCGTGTTACCCAAGACTTGTGGCTGATGGAGACAACATCTTCAGAGTAAGGGGCAGAAAATATTTTAAAACCAGATCTGAGGTTTAGAAAGCTGTTTGTAGACACGCGAGGGTGCTATGAATTACTGCAGTATGCCTGAAGGCCCGCGACGGTTACTCAATTACTTGCCCTTGACTTACCTGTCTGCCCAGTTCAGGGCAAGTTTTCTAACAGAAGGTTCATGCTACAGCACAGGGGTTCTTCCTCTCTAGTGGTACTGGTGCGAGGAGAAAAAAAATCAAATAGAGAAAAGTAAGGTTAAGTCACTAATTTTCTACTGCATTTTTGATACTTCATTCCACCCATTACAAATAGCTCCAAGCTGCGACGGTCTATAAATTGACTAATTGATGACACATTAAAATCATTAGAGTTAAGCATTGCCTAACCAATGATGCAGACATTTTCACTCTTACTGTATTACCCATTTTAAAGGAAGAATTGGGGGGGGGGGGTTTATCTTATTTTTAACATGGAATTTAATTTACACATGCTAGTCTATTCTATGTGGTCATTTTCCTTGCTTTTTTTAACACTTTGTAGGAAATAATGGACAGAATTTATAAAAATGTCATGAGTAAAGTTCAAGAGATGAACTATATTCAGAGAACTCTGTTCAAGATAGCCTATGACTACAAATTGGAACAAATCAAGAGGGGGTACGACGCACCTCTGTGCAATGTGTAAGTATAATTCACGGTCCAAGTGTACCTTTTTCCTTGTGATTTGTTAAGACAGTCTAAAAGAATCATCATCTAAGCTATCTGACATCAGACAGTTCTCATCCAACATGCAAGCATCATCTAATGACTAACGGAAATAATCTAAGTTCTTACTGGAAACAGATAAGATATTTAATGGCAGGAATGACTAATCTTCAGAACAGATGACTAGTTAGTTTTCATTGGATTGCCTTTTTTTAAGTAATAAAATTGGAATGTTTGTTTAGTTAAGTTACAGGAATTCTGCCATCTTCAAGTGTTACACAAGAGGTAATGGGTTTTGGTTATCCCTGCTGTCCACTAAAATCTGTGAATGATGAAGTTGATTTTTAAGGTGTTCAGATAGGAAGGAAGAAGGTTTGTGTCTTTTTCTTTTTACAAAAGTGAGCTGAGTGAATGATTTTTTTAATGCTTTTTTCCTTCTTTCAAGGCTACTGTTTAAAAAAGTAAAGGCACTACTGGGAGGGAACATCCGTATGATGCTTTCTGGAGGAGCACCACTCTCACCTCAAACACAAAGATTCATGAACATCTGTTTTTGCTGTCCTGTTGGTCAAGGCTATGGACTAACAGAAACATGTGGAGCTGGAACAATTACAGAAGGTAGTTAAAATGCCTCTGGAAATACAGAATTTGAGATACAGATATATATGAGGGTTTGTGGGATTTTTGGAAAGTCAAAATAGCTGTAGTTCTTAACTGCAATAAAGTAACTTGAGATAAGCTACCGCTTTATTTATGGTTTGAGTTTATACTTCAAATGACAAAAAATCTCAGTATTCTTCCTTGTTCTCTCCCTAAGTTGCTGATTACAGCACTGGCAGAGTTGGAGCTCCTCTTATTTGTTGTGAAATAAAATTGAGAGACTGGCAAGAAGGTGAGAGTATTAAATGTTTTGATTTCAGAGTAATTAATTTAACCACTGCTGGTGGTTCTTTGCCTATCTGCTTAGCGAGGTGTAGCACATGAAGTAATTGTGCTTTATCTTTTGTAATAGTCAATTTGCTTGCATTAACTTCAAAGTTTCAAAGTATTTTCTTAGCAGCAGAATATATGTTAAAAATAATTATGTGGGGGTTTCCTTGTTTTCAGGGGGCTATACCAATAAAGACAAGCCTAATCCTAGAGGAGAAATTATAATTGGTGGACCTAATGTCTCAATGGGATATTTTAAAAACGAAGAGAAGACGACAGAAGAGTTCTCCGTTGATGAGGATGGTCAGAGATGGTTCTGTACGGGAGATATAGGAGAATTTCATCCAGATGGGTGTCTGCAGATCATAGGTTGGCCTCAATTTTTGATATCTTAATCTGTTACAGGATCTTGACTAAGCATAAATATAAGCGTGCTATTAATCCTGTTGGCTTTGCCAGGGCTAATCTACTTAAGGTTGCCTGCTTGCAGAATCACAGTGTAAAACACATTCCCGAAAGTCCTCACAGCTGTAGGAAAATTTTGGAAGTGATGTGGTTTCCTGTGACATTATCACTATCTAAATTTAGCACATGGACTTTAAAGAATAAATGTAAAATTAATTTTTGGTATTAATTACAAAACTTTTAAAATCAGAGTCCCCATCACTTTCATACAAGTTGTGTGACAAGTGTAGTGCTGTATAAACTTTTTTACAGAAGCCTTTATAAAGCTGGCAGACATGCTATTAGCTGCTTTCAAATTTTAATAAGATGCTTTAATTCATGTTTATTAAGAATCTTGCATAGAATTGCAGAAAATACATATATGGTGGCTTTGCAGATGAGTCTATGGAAATGCAAAAGTTTAAATGGAACATGCTTTTTTATTTTTTCCTTCCCCCTTGACTCCTAGACCGTAAGAAAGACTTGGTAAAGCTACAAGCAGGAGAATATGTATCTCTGGGCAAAGTAGAGGCAGCACTGAAGAACTGTCCATTGATTGACAATATCTGTGCTTATGCCAAAAGGTAAGAGTGGTATTAATTTAGAAACTCCATTTAGGGTAAACATAAAATATAGGCTCTGACTCACTTCTCTGATGATATACTATAGTTCTCCATGGTTTCCATTGAACAAATCCCCCTACCAGAGTGCCAGTTATAAGCAGCATCTCTGAAGTAGCACAGGTGCCTGGATTCCCTAAAGCCTGAAGAAATTACCTATCTTTTTCTGTTGGCATATCTCCTATCCTAATATGCTCCAGTTCCATCCAACCCCTTCCCCAAACAGATACCATTCTACTTAGCATGTGTTTGGGCTTTCTGTCAGAATACCAGAGAAAAGTGGATCAGGTGCAAAGTGTCCAGATTAAAAGCTCTCTGCTGGGTTTTAGAAATAGTGCCAGTCTCTCCTCTTCCTCCCCTCAACTGAACATGCCATGTGAAGGGAAACTGAAGCGAACTAGCTAAACACTGGATGTAGCTGGGAAGTTAAACTGGGATGTGCACTCATGAAATTACAGCAAAGCATGATACCGATCAAACCTAACGTTGTAAAACAGCTTAGAATGGCTTTGATAAGTCATTATTTGTGAAGGTTTAATGTACAAGAAGGATTCTGTACGGGGGAATAACTACAGTTCAAAAAGCACCGTGGATCTGTGTATCTAACATCAAGTACGCATTTTTACACCCTGAAATGGAAGTCTCAACTGTTTGGATCTTTTTTCCTTCCTTCTCTTGCCATCCTGTGGTAGCGACCAGTCTTACGTGATCAGTTTTGTGGTTCCTAACCAGAAGAAGCTGACAGCATTAGCTGAGCAGAAAGGCATCAGTGGAACCTGGGTAGATATTTGTAACAATCCTACAATGGAAGCTGAAATACTGCGAGAGATTAAAGAAGTGGCAAACAAGAGTAAGTAAAGCAGCATTTTGTGCTAGCCAATCTCATGGTGCTTATCCAGCAAAAACTTTCAGTTATCCTCACTAACTGCTTTACCTTCTTCCTATTGCCTCTGTATCTGCCAAAACTCAATAGTTTTATCGGGCAACAATTCGATGTGGTCTTTGCCTCTATTATCCCTGGAATTGACATACATTTTGGTTGTGTTAACTACTTTATCTTCTTTTATTTTCTAAAAAGCTGAGATAGTTTTCAACTAAATTCTAGAGACATGTTGCTTGTCTAATACAGTTAAAATAAGGTCCAAAAGAGCCATCGAACAAGACATTTGCTGGTAAGATAACTAGTTAAGCAAGAGATTTCAAAGCATTTTTCCCCATGCAACTTTGTCCCCTACAGCTTTGAACAACCATGATCTTCGTGGTCGTAATGGCTTAGAAGCCTGCTGTTCCTTGCTGTGGTACTGAATGATCAGACGCCTCAGCAATCCTTTATGGGGCCAAAAATTAACAAACTAACCAGGAAAAAAAGTCTCTAAAGCATTTGCCACCTCATACAAGGAAGCAGTAAAACTGGACTTAAACGCATGTGAAGCACTGCCGTGGAGAGGAGAATCTGCCTTTTGAAACTGAGAACACTAGAATGAAAGGCAGTATTAAGTCTTGCCTTTAAAAAAAAAGTAGATTAATCCGTAGGTCTCAGACTTGGCTTTAAACACTTTAATCTGTGTCTTTCAATCATGAACTAAGCAAATTACTATCCATATAGCTTTGTTTATTCAAAATCTTGGCTTATACATTCTTTTTACCTTCTAGATAGTAATCTGCCATTGAGACACAACTGATTTATTTGAAACTTTTTTCCAAAACTATTTTAAAAGAGATAATTCTAATTTTTAGCAGAATATAATGCACCTCCATCGTGAGCAGGCATACATCTAAATAAGATGAAAGAGTGTATTGCAATACCAGTTTGAAGTTAGAGAGGAGGAGAGCTCCCAAGGACAGCCGTACAGCCAGAGGTCCCAACCGTCCTACGTTTGCTGCCACCCAGAGGCTGCGCTGCCACCAGCGGGCCTAGAAATTCAGATACAAGTCAAGGGATGTAGGATCCTATTATAGGCCGATGTGCAGGACCTGACAGCAAAGTCCTTCAAGTATTGCACACGTGCAACAGCTCCCTGCCCTGTTCCCGATGTCCCTGCCCTTCTCCCGACGCAGTTACCTGCCTCCCCCCTTGCCCCGCTGTGGCCTATTGCCTGGGCAAGAGAGAGAAGCAGCTCTGGTTGCAGTGAGGCTGCGCGTCTGCCAAGCCACTGCTTCCAGCTGGAGGGAAAATAAGTGACTAATGTAACACAAATACAGATAAGTCCCTGTATTTTGAACTCTAAAACTCTTCGGAAGGAAAAATTTGGGAAAGAATCATTCAACCATGGAAAGTATAGAAGTACTTGATTATAATTTAAATATGGACATCCGCCTAGTCTGAGTTAATCTAGTTAATTACTACATTCCTACAATACAGATACAACTCTAGATTTCAGTATATCCTCTTGCGACAGTAGTCTCAGCTCTTCAGGCTACACGCTCCTTTTGTTGCAAGCTTTAGACTTTGCACTCTCACATCCAATACAAGCTGTAAGTACAGTGTGTTATTAGAATATCTGCACACTAACCAGCAGTCAGCGTTGGTACAAGATTAAATTTGCTTTCTGTAAGGTTACTTCAGTAAGTAGGTGCTTCAGTAAGTAGGGCACCATATTATACAAGCTACAGGGTGCTCACCTTAGATATTTATTTTTTTTTTAGGTAGCATGAATTAGTATTTCATTTGGCTGTGTAATCATAGTCATGCTTTTGTTTCCTCTTGTCCCTGCAGTGAAATTAGAAAGGTTTGAAATACCCATCAAAGTACGGTTAAGCCCTGAACCGTGGACCCCGGAGACTGGGTTAGTAACAGATGCTTTCAAGCTGAAAAGGAAAGAATTGAAAAACCATTACCTCAACGACATCGAAAGAATGTATGGAGGCAAATAAACAAGCTGTGTTGACCGGACGGTTGTGCAGATGGTTCCCTCATGCCTCAATTTTGGATGTCTGTGTATACTGTAGATGTCACACATTCAGAAAATACACCAAACGGATGAATGTTTCTATGATCTCTATCGAGTACAACCGAGAATATCTTAGAGTCCAAATTCTTAATTATTAGCAGATTAGACACTGATGGTCTTCATAGAGTCTCATGTGATCATCTTCAGTTTTGAGACAGGCATCATTATGTGAAGCAGTATGACCAGGTAATTTTATAATTACTGTGTCTCTAGCATCTTCAGACTGTTCCAACTACCCTTTAATTCATTCTGAATTCTGACCTGTATTTCAAAGAGAAAAATTAGTGTAGTTGTGATGATTCTTCTGTCACAGTAAGATACTTAACAACAGAGGGGAAAAAAAAAGCGTATTTAAAGTCTACCTTTCTCCATTTAAAAACAAGATAACAACATTAGTCAAGAACTTGCTAGAGATCACTAATAACGCACTGCTTGAGAATGGATGGATTCTTCTGCACATCAGTTAGTATCTCAAATATTTACAGTGCCTAAACAAGAATATAAAGTACACTTACTGAAATAAAGGTGAACTGAAAAGCTTTCTAAAAACAAGCTATTTGACATTTCATTCAAGAGCGTTGAATTAACTATTTCAACTTCCAACTCACCAGATACGTTTTTACTTGCCACTGTATTTTAATTCAAGCAGAGCTTTCCACTGGGACAGCATAAAAAGAAAACAAAGCCTTGCACTGCTACAGGAGGTACTGATGAGACATCACCACCTGAACGCAGAATGCAAAACATGCATCTTGACTGGCAAACAACACTGAAATTGATGGGCAGTTGTCTCTAAGCAGGTTTGAAACTCAAAGGAGTTTTAGGTTTTGTATGGGGTTTGGTTGTTTTTTTTTTTGAGAGGTGGTTGGCAGTTTTGTTTTTAAGGCACTAATCCTCTAGACCTTCACATACGTGTGAGCGATGGTCCGGGTTACTTGTATGTAATTTAGAGGATCAGGGTCTAATTGTCTGTATTTGTGTTATGGAAAGGTATTTCCGTTCACCTTTTAAATATGGTAAGCATAACAAGGCAACCAGAAACCAACGGTAGTTGCCCCGCGTAGTCTTGAAGTAGCCTGTGGCCAGGGAATCTTTGTTTTATGGAACTTGTAAAAAGGGACAAATCACTCTTTACAGAAATTCATTATAAAAATGTTCTCTTATTAACTGGAAGTCATAGATGTGAAGAAGTGGGAAGATACAATTTAATTACAGTTCATTTTGTGTGCAGAATCCTGTACTGTGTCTTCTTCTGAATTGTAACTGAGCTCCCGCGTCCCTGCTAGCTCTTCACACTTGAACCATAAATGCTGTAAAAAGTGGAGGCTCTTGATACTGTTCTACTTTGCACTTTCTTAATCGTTTTATATATGTTGCTTACATTTTGTACAGCTGTGGCCCTCAACTGCTATATATTACAAGTTCATTTTAAAGTATTTATAGATTTCTATTCATAATATTTGTGTTGTGTATATGATGGTTAAAAAAAAAATTATTTGGTATTGTCACTGTACAGGAAGTAAAATATTTTGTATGATGCTTCTCTTGACCCCACTAGCTTGCAATTTCAGGGCAAATTTTTCCTCTATCGCATGTACGTGTATTTTTTTTTTCCAGTTCAAACAGATTTTGGCAAAAATAAATCATGGCATATGCTCATTAACTAAACTGCCCCTTCTCCTTGGGACCAACTTCAAGCTTCCCCATGCCTAACTCCCCCTGGCCAGTCCACAACACTGCCAGCTCAGCTTCCAAGAACCCTGAGGAGAAAGGGAAAAAGAAAATGTATGTGGTGTATAAAGATGACTGTATCTAGTTGTGCATGGAACTACAACAGTTGCTGAAAAGAACGAGGAAATACCTTTTCTAAAAGAGAAAATTATTTTTTTAAGACATATACGGTTGGTTTATGACAACAGGAAATGCTTCCCATATCGGTAACAGCTTTTCAAGTGACTCGGTCCTGGAGACGCATTACCAATTTTTCCATGTTTAAAATTTGGTGACTATTGAACAGCCTGTAGTCAGCCTGTTCGCAGCACAACAGTTACATACATGTAAGAAAGTTCCTTGCACTTGAGTCTGTCAGCAGGTTGTATGACTTCTTTTTTTTTTTTTAAACCATGAATGTATTTATATGAAATGTATTTTATCTAGACTGCAGGTGTCTTCTGTGTCTGGCTTGACCGAGGATTGCTATTTTCAATATGTATACATACATACACAATGGTAACATTTCAAAAGTGGAATACAATTTAAATGGTTCAACAAGTTTGTGTTCTGAAAGATCTGTACGTATTGCACAAGTTGTCTGTAGTTACTGTCCAGCGCCTCACGGTCTCTGAAACTGAGGGTACTGTAGAAGAACTTCTCAAAAGCAGCAGCAAGTACGTGCTGCAGATGGTGCAAACAGCCCAGAGTGGGCTAGAAAGTGGCCTTTCTTTTAAGAAACAAATTAAATGTGGATGTGCTGCAAAAGACAATTTGATACACGTCACCTTTTCAAGCATTTTTGGAGAAGGGGAAGGGTTACATCAGGCTGCCTTCAAGTATGGGAATTATTTGCAAAGATAATACTTGCACTTTGGTAAGAACTTTATCCTTATTTTTAATGAATTCTAAACCTTTTTGTGACAGAGCTCGTTGGAGAGGTAAGAAACAGAATGAGCAAGAATGCCATTCTTGCCATTAAAAATAAGGAGCTAGGATGCAGATGAAGTGACGGTACGTGGCTTCAAAACAGTTATGTGACAGTTACGGATGACATCCTGCGCTTGACCGAAAGGATGTACAATACGGGGCTGAAGTGTGAGGGAGCAGTTCATTTACTAAACGTGAAGGTTTCAGAAAGCTTGAAGTAGCTGCAACTTCAATTTAAAATTATCCTCCTAAATCTGAGAAACGAGTTCAAAAAGAAACAAAATCCAGTTCGGGCGTGTCTGATACAAGATTGTATTTAGGCCCTCTGCTTCAAAAAGCACAGGCTGGCTAGAGAGAGCCAGAGTGTACGTACAGTAATGGTGGGAGTGGGAAGCTTGAGCTAGGAAGGCAGGAAGAGGAACGGCACGTGACAAGGGATGATTAACCTTCAGTTACATACGGTGTGACCCCAACAAAGGCACAAAAGAGCTGCCACCAGTGGAAGAGGAGGAACAGAGAGCGAGTTTATGATTAGACATTTTAAAAGAAACACAGAACTTTAAAACAATTCCTTACTAAATACTGAACTAGTTGCTCAAGATCTCTGCCACTGAAAGCCTTCAGAGCATCAGAGTGACTCAGAGTTAAACAAACGCCTTCCAGGAGCAGCTTCAGTGTGGAACCTGGGGTGGGGGCTGGAAGAGGAGACCTGGTTCCTCTACCGCATGCAGCAGTAACGCTGCAGGTAACAGTAGGTGTCATTAAATGACTTGCAAGGAAAAAAAGGATAAACAGAGAAAGTAGTGAATTATTCCCTTAAGAGTAGGTGAGGTGGTGTTTAAGCAACCTGATGCAATTGCAGTGCCGGTTACAACATCAGAGAACGTTGAGCATAACATGGTGCAGAGCGCTGCCCACCTGGTGAGCCAATACCTTGAACGGCCCTTCCCATCAAACGCTTTCCGGCTCTATGCGGAACAGGACGTGAGTTGAGAACGCGGGTCACTAATTTTGAGTCAAAAAAAAACAATGCAAACCCAAATCCAGCGCATCCCAGAATGATAGTTTCAAACAACTAAATTGTATTCTGATTATAAATTAGTGATGTTCTACAGTTGCATGTAATGCAAGAAATAAATTCTCATTATATATTTGGGTTTGGTGTGGGGTTTTTTGGTTTGTTTTTTTTTTCCTGAGCCTGCCTAATGGCTAAGCTCTATTTACATGCGGGTAAATCAATTTCCCTTTTGGAGGCCAACATTCAAACATTAGAAGCTTAAAAATAACAAATCTTGTGCTTCTTTTGCATAAGATGCCACAAAGGTCATTTACAAAACGCAATCAGTAAAACGCAGTCACTGCTTACGTGGCATTCTGAATGATGCACACAGAGTAAAACTCAGATATTCTACAGTAGTGTGAATTTACCCGGATTAATAAACTCAGTGCTGCTGCAAAACAGATTATTGATTGTTGGGTTTGGGGTTTTTTTTAACATGATAGGATTACCGTAGGGTCAGCCAGGGAGGAATAGGGCTGACTGCTAAACACACATCTGTTGTCATTTTCACGTAATGAAATTTGAATGAGTTCTGACAGAAACGGGGTGGTGATTGCACTATTGCTTTGCTACTGGGAGCTGTAATATCCAGCATCTTGCTACGCCTTTACTGGGGAGAGACATCCTTTGAAGAAAATCAGATCCATTCTATATTGACAAAGTGTTTTAACAAAGCTGATTATCACAGGTAATTTGTCCAAAATTGTCTTTAGTTGGAAGTGTGTAGTCTTGACATTAGACCAATGCTAATTAAATTAGACAACCAGAGCTCTGGGCACAGTGTCTGATCCTCAGCGCCCTCACCTGTGCTTTTAAAGAAAAAAAAAAAAAGTCTCTTGCATTTTTCACTTATTCTCCCATTTTGAAACCCCCATAACCTGGTTAATGATGAACATTAACAGAGACACCAGAAGTCACTGTGTGTTTGTTCCAGATGCTTATTTCCACATTCACCCTCACCTGTCGTCTAGTGCAACGACCGCCTGTGCGCTGTCCCCATTATTGCTGAAATTCCAGACCCTGAGCACGAATACCTATCACCAAGACACCACCTCCTGTCATTAAAATGCTAAAGAAAAATGATATCATATAAGTTTTACTCTTTTAAAACACAGATAAGGAAGCCGTGGGGGAAGTCATTTAGCATTTCTTGATTTGCAACAGCATTGGACCACTACCAGGCCTAGTGTATAGCTGAGCCTATTTAAAAATAAAGCTAGCCCTACTGTGACTTCAGGTAGTGAGGCCACGTATTGTTCCTGCACTTAACAAACGTCCCAGCCCTGGGAGGCGTTCCTTGGGGTTTTTATTTGTTTTAAACAACACAGTATCTAACCTAAACCTTTCCTGTTGGATATAGATCAGCTTATTACTTACGGTGCTCCCCCAGGAAGCGAACACGAAGAANTCAGGGTAGGTTAACGGTTGGACTTGATGATCTTAAAGGTCCCTTCCAACCTCACTAATTCTATGATTCTATGATTCTATTAAAATGCTAAAGAAAAATGATGTCATATAAGTTTTACTCTTTTAAAACACAGATAAGGAAGCCGTGGGGGAAGTCATTTAGCATTTCTTGATTTGCAACAGCATTGGACCACTACCAGGCCTAGTGTATAGCTGAGCCTATTTAAAAATAAAGCTAGCCCTACTGTGACTTCAGGTAGTGAGGCCACGTATTGTTCCTGCACTTAACAAACGTCCCAGCCCTGGGAGGCGTTCCTTGGGGTTTTTATTTGTTTTAAACAACACAGTATCTAACCTAAACCTTTCCTGTTGGATATAGATCAGCTTATTACTTACGGTGCTCCCCCAGGAAGCGAACACGAAGAATGGCTCACTGTTCTCCGTAGCTGCCTGCCCTGCTTTACTTTCTGCCTTTCAAGTCGAAGCAGACCCAGCCTCTCCCCATCGGCCCGTTTTTATAAAATTCAATCAAGGTCATTTAACCAGGGCCACGCTGTCCCTACCTTCGAAATACCACACCAGCCCCACCTGCCCTGTACAGCTGAGGGTAATTACCTCCCAAAGCCTGTACCTTCACTGCCGTCCAGAACATATTTGCCTCTCATGTAAAAGCGTCTCTCTCACCTTGTGGCTTTTTTTTCCTTGTTATTTTTAAAACCTAGATCACTGCTCTGAACACTCGCAGTAGCACAATAAGGACATGGCTGTGAGGGGTGGAAATGCACAGGTGGTGGCAGTGACTTCTTACGGAGCGCTGCAAACAAACGCTACACCACAACCCAAGCTGAATTTCTAACACGTCAGTCTGACTCGGTTTTAACCTACGCACAGCCCACTCTAAGCATTTACTGGCAAGCAGAGCCCGTACTTTCAGAGGAAAGATGCCAAGAAAATCGTTCACACCAACAAAAAACATACTGTAGAAAAGCAAATAAAAACCTGGCACTGTGTGAAGAAAAATCTATCAGACTGGTTTTTGGCTCTCTTGAGATTCTAAGTGGATATTCAGCCCTTCTAACTATGATCTAGAGCTATGATCGATTGTATTTTCTATTTTATTTCTGTTCAGCTACCAATACACTTTCAGTGGGTCACCCGTAGCTAATGAAAAAGCGAGATGTCTGCAACATATCTCAGCCCAAATCTTTGCTTAAGAGAGACATAATTTTCTAAAAGGACTCAAGAGAAAAACCCCACCCACACGCACAGCGGAAACATGTCTGACTGATGCGGCAGCAGTCTCTCCCTCGGATCCCACAGCTTGTAAATTCCATGGAGGGAAGTGGAGATTGTAACTATCCTTAAACCAGAGGGTTTCTCAGTTATATTTTGCTGATGAAGAAAAAAGAAATAGTGAATTGCAACTCTTGGGGGGGGGGGAATAGATTATTGCAGAAACATCCCATTTCACTAGTGTTTTTTTCTAGAACAATGTAAAGACTGAAAGAGAAGCATTAAGGAAACCCAGCTGCTATTCTTTCAAAGCCTCACCCAGCAGGACTGCGCTCCCGCCTGATGCTGTTTACAGAGAAAAGCCCAAGACAACACCCCACCAACTTGCCCTTCCAGCTGCCCTTACGGATAAGCGCTCATTCTGATCTGCTGTTAAAACACATCCTTTTCCCTGAAAGCAATGGGAGGAAAATGGGACAGAATGCAACAATCAGCCCATGTCACCTCCTGGAAACGGACAAAGAAACTGCGTAATGCAGAAATTACTCTAAACACTGGAGAGAGTGTGACTCTGTAACACATACAACTGCCACATTCACCTGTAAGCGCGATGACAACTGAATTCAAGACTTTACCAGATAAACAACCTGGGAGCAGGGAAAAATCAGAGGCCCTCAGAACATTGATAGGATTTCAAAAAAACCATAACTACAGGCACAGACATACCGGGAAGAGCCCAGAAACCAACCTGTTAAGGTTCACTCCTCTCCAGGCCTTTCTGCTGGAGGAACAGATCCTTTTCAGCTGTTTTAATCATTCTAATTAATTCTGCCTCTGGGTGTCTGACCACCACAGCTGCTGCTGCTCAGGCTCCTGTGCCCCACCACCTTTCCTTGCTTTCCTCTGCTCCGTGAGCCTGCCCGCGGCCTTCTGCGCTGATCCGCTGCAGTTCTGTCACCATGGTGTGGGACGACAGCTCTTGTCCCCCCAGCTCTGCCCGGCTGCCTCGGCGGGCTCTGGGCACACGGGCTCTGCCACGAAGGACTGTTAACCGCCAAAGCTCAAACACCTCGAACCAGCTCCTTCACGGCTTTATTTTGGTGGACCTGCGTTTTCCCAAGCATTTACTTTCACGGAAGATCTTGCTTCTGTACTGGAGGGAGCCTGTAAAGGCACCTCAGTTTGTCCCGTTCTCCGAGAGAAAGGGGAGATTTTTCTGAGTTCTCCCCCTGTCCCCTCTGGGAGGGAGAGGGTGCCCGGCTGGTGCCCAGCGGGGCTCAGCACCCTCTCCCGGGCCGGACGCGCTCCCAGGGGCGCAGCCAGGAGGGCTGAGCAGCTGCTTGCCACACCTCTGCTTTTCTTCCAGCTGCATCTTTCAAACAGAATTAGATTATTTTACCCCTTCTCGCGCGGGAGGGCGCCTCCGGATGAAATTTGGCCCTGTGAGGAAGTGGAATTTGCAAACAGCGGGCTCTTTCCTCCCCCGGGCGGTGGCAGCGGCGCAGGCCGGGTTTCCGTGCCCGCAGGAGGGCGCCGCGGCCGCCGCCCCCCCGAGCAGCGGGCTCAGCCCCTCGCCGAAGCCGTTCGGTCTCCGGGCGTGATGATCGCGACAGGCGCAGGGGGCGGGCGCCGCCTTCCGCCCCTCCGCCCGGGCAGCGGGAGCCGCGCCATGAACTGCAGCGACCCGGGACCGGGACTTGAACCGGGACTGGGAGCGGGGCCGGGGCGGCTGCGGGCGCTGCTCGGGGCGCTGCTGCGGGAGCTGCGCGGCGGCGGAGGCAACGCCAGCGCGGCCGGTGCCGGGCCCGGGCCGGGGGGCGACGGGTCGCTGTACATTCTGCTCATCATGATCTTCTACGGCTGCCTGGCCGGGGGGCTCATCCTGGCCTACACCCGCTCGCGGAAGCTGGAGTCCAAGCACGACCCCTACCACCTCTACATCGAGCGGGACTGGGGCCGCGGCGCGCCGGGACAGGCGGCCGAGGAGGGCGGCCCCGCCGAGGGACAGCGGCTGCTGTGAGGCAGCGGCACCGGACGGATGGACGGACGGACGGGAGGGAGAGTCCGGAGGACCCCGGACGGCGACGGGCTGCGGCGGGACTGCGGCGGGACGGCGCACCGACCCCCGTGTGCGGGAGGCGGCCCGGCGCCGGGGGCTCTCGCTGCGGCTGCCCCTCACCGCTCCGGAGCGATCCCTATCGCTTTTCTACAATAAACACCCGCACTGCGTACGTACAGAGCCCTCTCTCATCAGTCATCTTTAGATCTTAGCCTAACGTCGTCTTCTTGAAAATCTGTGTCTGTTGCACCTTGCTATCCGACCGCAATGCTATTGCTGCGGGCAGCGGTTCACGTAATTAAAAGCGGCTCCGTTACTGCTGTATTTTGCCTACTTCGATCACTTTAGAGCATTGACAGTCACGCCAGGTACAATGGATAGGAAGGGCCGGGTCTCGTTCCGTTAAAACAAGATTGTTTTGGCTTATGTGGAAGCATTTATCAAAACAAAAAGAGCTTAGAAACTGAAGTTGCTCCGGTGAGGAAAAAGCATCAGCGCCTCATCTTGGTAGTGTGGCTTCGCCGATGCACAATAACTTTTAAAGCCGTCAATAACATCCTTCCGCACACAGAGGTGCAGAATTCCAAGAATACCTTTGTACAAGTTAAACCTTAAGATTCAAACAACATACAGTGTATGCTTTCTACAACAAAACCTCAGCAGGCAAAGGTGCTTTCAGATGTTGTAGCCATGTTAATAGTCACCATTTCTTGGTTTGCGTTTAGGGTAGGTTTTTTGTCAGAAAAAGATTAATGAACAATTCCAAGGAACAAGTGCCTTCGCTAGGAATGCTGCGCTACACAATACAAATTACTATTTGGGTTTCATCCAAACCACACTGCAGGAAAAAGAAGCTTTGACATTAACTCCAAAGGAGGAGAGATTTTTATGTTATAGACTTACATTTCCTGTGTTAACGCTCATGCATATTCTTTCCAACAGCAAAACTGTCTTCTTATATTTGGCAACTACTGCATCTTGCTATCGCTAGTATAACTTTGTGGGAAACCACTGTAAACTGGAAACCCAAAGTGATTAGTTTAACAAAAAACCTGCCACTCCTCTCAAGGATTTTTTTATCAAGTCAACTTTGTCACTGTAGAAAACTTCTGCAACATCCACAGACCAAATTACAAAGTAGCATTAGCTATCCAACACAACCTTGTGAATACCGAGACATTTTAATAATTAAAAAGTACGGGGTGGGGAAAAAATTCAAGCTCCAGAAACAATTTCAATGGGAGTACATGCAATGGTACTATATGCCAGCATTGTATCAGTAGATGTATCTGAAATCTTTAGCTCAGCAAAGAAAATGTGGTAGTCAGCATCGTGTGGGAAACAGGGTGTCAGAGAAACCAAAAAACTGCCAATATTGTCAAAATCCCATATTGAGCAGTTAGACGACAGTAAAAATTCCAGTCAGCTACCTCCATCTGCAAGGATTCAGATGGCATCTCTGGAAAATGCAAGTGCTAACTTCAACCTGGACTTTTTGAAGAGCCATAAGCAATATATATACACACATATATATATTAAGCTGCAGACGCTCCGTGTCTAATGAACTTTCTGAACTTTCACACTGGGATAACTAAAACACTGCATCAGCCCCACTAGAAGATTTTCTGTGAGGATTTCCTTCCATACAATCAGCATTAAGCTGACCACAACCAAAGCTTCCGCCTATAAGAAAGAGGGAATTGTTATGCGTAGCCAAACGCTTTTATTTAACCTGTCTCAGTGTTTAACGTCTCTCCTTCCGCCTGCCCATCAGCAGGACGCTGGCCTCTAAGGGCATTACGGACTAATATTTTAGAAAGTATTCGGGAACTATGGTGCAAACTGCTACTGCTGAACTCAGGTAGATTAGACGAGAGCAGGGGAAGGGCTGTGACAGTTTTCCATGTATGAGATTTGCACACTTTAAAGCTTCAATGCTCTGGACACTAAAATGTATGCTTAACACATTTTATTTAGTATCAGCTGGTTCCCAACTGCTTTCCACAGCTCCATCCTATAGACAAACCCAAAAGACGTTTGTGGCAGTCCCTCTGCATCAGTGTCCAACAAATACCACTGATTACACACCTTCACAATCCATCTGTTTCTCCCCCCCACCCTGAAATGCAAAGTACATGCAACACACTGTATTTGGGTCCTACCTAAAAATAAAGGGCTGCCCTTGTTGAAAAGTTTACCCTTTGCTACACAGCTCACAAATAAGGAAAGCACAAGACCTCCTGCCAAGTAACTAACAAAACATCTAATTCTAATTATCTGCTGTTCTATCTGTACCTTTCAACATCTGAAAGAATCACAAGGTCTTGGTGAACTGTAGTAATTGGTGAGTTACATCAGTCGACGTATTCTTATAGTTACAGTTCAACCAGATATTCAAATAAGATAACACCATCATGCACTAATTGTAGCTTACTCTGGAACAAGACATACACCATATATACAGATATGCTTAAATACAATATGCATCTATAAATACTTCAATATACAAATGTAACTGGTTAGATACATGTGTTTAGGCACTTCACACATTTCTAATATTCATGGTGTCTCTAGTAGGTAATTTTTCAGAATTCTGTATAGGGACGCTGCCCGGCTGTGTCAGGATGGGGTCAGGAAGGCCAAGGCACAGCAGCTGGAGGTGAACGTGGGAAGGAACACAAAGAATAATCAGAAGGGCTTCTACAGGGATGTCAGCCAGGAAAGGAAGGTCAAAGACAGTGCACCCCCTGCCCCTGCAACGAGCAAGACTGGCAAACCGGTAACAACGGATGAGGAGAAGGCTGAGGGACTCAACAACTTTTTGCCTCAGTCTTCACTGGCCACCTCTCTTCCCACACCTCTCAAGTGGATGGACTGCAAGGCAAGGACTGAGGGAGCAAAGTCCCTCCCACTATAAGAGAAGATCAGGTTCGTGACCACCTGAGGAACCTGAACATACAGGTCTATGGGACCTGACGAGACGCATCCCTGAGTCCAGAGAGTTGCCAAGCCACTCTCTATGATATTTGAAAAGTCTTGGCAGTCAGGTGAAGTCTGCAGGGACTGGAAAAGGGGAAACAGTGCACCCATTTTTAAAAAGGGTAGAAAGGAGGACCCTGGGAACTACCGACCTGTCAGCCTCACCTCTGTGCCTGGGAAGATCACGGAACAGATCCTCCTAGAAGCTATGCTAAGGCACATGGAGGACAAGGAGGTGATTCAAGACAGCCAGCAAGGCTTCACCAAGGGCAAGTCCTGCCTGACCACCCAGTGGCCTTCTATGATGGAGTGACTACCTCAGTGGACAAGGGAAGAGCTATGGATGTCATCTATCTGGACTTCCATAAGGCCTTTGACACAGTTCCCCACAACATCCTTCTCTCTAGATTGGAGAGATATGGATTTGTGGACTGTTTGGTGGATAAGGAATTGGTTGGATAGTCACATTCTGAGGGTAATTGACAACAGCTCAATGTCCAGATGGAGATCAGTGACAAGTGGTGTCCCTCAGGGGTCCGTATTGGGACTAGTACTGGTCAGTATCTTCATCAATGACATAGTGGGATTGAGTACACCCTCAGCAAGTTTGCAGATGACACCAAGCTGAATGGTACAGTTGACACACCTGAGGGACAGGATGCCATCCAGAGGGACCTGAACAATCTAGAGAAGTGGGCCCGTGTCAACACCATGAGGATCAACAAGGCCAAGTGCAGGGGCCTAGACCTGGGTCAGGGCAACCCCTGGTATCAATACAGGCTGGGGGATGAAGGGATTGAGAGCAGCCCTGCGGAGAGGGACTTGGGGGTACTGGTGGATGAAAAGCTGGACAGGACCTGGCACTGTGCACTTGCAGCCCAGAAAGCCAACTGCACCCTGGGCTGCACCAGAAGCAGCATGGCCAGCAGGTTGAAGGAGGTGATTCTACCCCCTTATTCCGCTCTGGTGAGACCCCACCTGGAATACTGAGTCCAGCTCTGGAGCCCTCAACATAGGAGAGACACGGACCTGTTGGAGCAGGTCCAGAGGAGGGCCACAAAGATGATCAGAGGGCTGGAACACCTCTCCTATGAGGACAGGCTGAGAGAGTTGGGGTTGTTCAGCCTGGAGAAGAGAAGGCTCCGGAGAGACCTTATTGTGGCCTTTCAGTACCTAAAGGAGACCTACAGGAAAGATGGGGGGAACTCTTTATTAGGGAGTGTAGCGATAGGGCAATGGGTTTTAAACTAAAAGAGGGTAGATTTAGAGTAGATATAAGGAAGAATTTTTTTACGATGAGGGGGGTGAAACACTGGCCCAGGTTGCCCAGAGAGGTGGTAGATGTCCCATCCCTGGAAACATTCAAGGTCAGGTTGGACGGGGCTTTGAGCAATCTGATCTAATCGAAGATGTCCCTGCTTATTGCAAGGGGGGATGGACTAGATGACCTGTAAAGGTCCCTTCCAACCCAAACTATTCTATGAATGTAGGCTTCAAAGTATGCAACCATACCTCCTGGCATAGAGAAAGCGTAGAGTACAAAGGCAAGTGGTAACATTCCCACATTTCAGACAGAAAGATTTATCTAATCTGCCTTCCTGCCTGTATGAGGTCACAAACTTTAGAATGATCTACATTATGTTCTAAAGACAGTGTCAATTTATTATTGCCTATATTTTCACCTCATTGTAATTTTTGGATGCAGTAAGTCTGCAACAAAATAAAAATTGGTTTTATTCCCTATATCTGTCTCACATCTGACCAGTCATGAGGGAATAATAACCAGTGGAAGACCACTACACAAACTGTAATTCCACTTAGAATCATACAATCATAAACCCCTAGTTTATTTGTTATTACTATCAAGATGATGTAGAACCTGTAACTATAAAGACAGAAAATATTTTTCAGTGCACTGTTCTTTTACAGTTTATCTTTTTCCCATAAGCATACAGTATCATTTTTTGTTGTAGTCCACCTACTGTTTTAAATTCTGTTAAATCACAAACTAAAGAGGAAATTGTACCATGGGATAGTTATAGAGGGGAGTTGAGTCCTATGGGACTCTAATTGACAACAGAACTATCCACTTGAATGAAGCCCTCGGTGTCTTGAAGACTCTCCAATGAAAGCAACACCCACATGGCTCAGCTGGAAACAGGAACTCTATGAAACCAGGTTAGACTGCCCTACCAAGGAGCGCCGCCCCAGGATTGGGAGAAACAGAACAAAATTAAGCCTTTCGGAGTAGCAACACTTCAATCCATTAGGAATTCAAGACTCTTAAATCAATTCAGTTACACAGAATAACTCACAATGCCCCTGTGAATCGTTCCATCCAGATGAGCCTAAGGATGCAGCATGGATGTGCTGAGTTCTGAAGAAAAATGTGCTCTAAACACTCAGAACCCAGGAACATGCTGTAGCTGACAAAGGATTACATTGCAGAGCCAGTAATGTAAGTTCACATCGAGTTCACTCTTACTCTGTTGGCATGAATACACACGTCAAAGTACCCGAACACCTAAGAGGAATTCATATTGTAGCATACAGAGACCTCGATAAATAAGTATTAAGCCCAGTGGCAACACTCATTTGGTTTTGTTTTAATAAGTCCAATACATTGTGTACTGGTTGGATATCTTAAAAAAACATGAAGCTGCAAACCCACAGGGACTGAACTGAATTAGACTGTAAGAAGGCAAAAATTAGCCACTGAAATTCAACACACTTTTTTCCATCAACAGTCTATTCTAAGGCACCTGTGTTACTGATGCAGGGCAGAACAGCCATTTAGTCTCCATAGTCCATTCAATCACAGTACACAAAAGATAACCGAGCCTTCTAAAGGAATAAACTCGGCTATCTATGACATACTTCTGTTAGGATCAGAAAAGAAAAGCTTGTTTGGAACAACTTAACTGTTCTTTTCTTCAGGCCAGGTGGAACACTGAAAGAGCAATTTCTGGATTCATTTTCAAAATACATGCAAAAATATCTTCTGTTTGGGCCCTAACTGTGATTTATTTTTCCCAGCGCTCCTAAACCTTTACGCTGCATCAGCTGTCAGAGATAATTACAAAAAGTGACTGCTTGCAAAGCCTCACTGAAATCTACACTTTCTAACACAGCAAGAACTTTACAATATATTTGGCATTAATTGTTTCTAGAACATGTTTCTGGAACAATGTCTGTTTCTACACAAACAGTGACCTTGCATTAGCATCCTCATCTTTTCATTGCCAGCAACTACAAGCTGCTATCTACACCGTGTGTTCATTAATAATTTCATGTTTTAAACAGCAAAATAAAGTGAATAAATCAGCAGTTATCACATGAACCATTCCTCGTTTGAGTGTTTCATTTCTTCTTAACAGACAAACAGCAGAGGCACAACAATATGTTCTCAGTGAAAATATTTACAATCCAAGGATCTGGCACAAGTTTTGTTTGACTTCACCCAGTCATTTGTTGGTCAGCAGTCTAAACTTCAGTAAATTTTAGACAGAAATGTCAATTTGAGATTGTTACTCTACCCAGCTCAACATGGTTTACTGCTTGACAGTGCTTTTGGTGAGGCATTTGCTATAGGGTTATTATTCCAGACATTATTTTTTTTTTACAGCAGCACTGACAAAGAACTCTCAGCCAGCCTGTTCTGCAGCGCCCCAGCACCATGCTGCAACAATCAGAACACGTAACTCATACCTAGAACACAAGCAGTAAAGGTAAGGAAGCCACAAATTATTTCTTGCACTTTTAATGTAAGAACAAACTATGAAAACTTCTAAGAAAAAAAAGCAGAACAACAGGTAGGTTTTTGGTTTGTGGTTGTTTGTTTGTTTAAATTAATCTTACAAGACGTCTTAAACAATTTCAAAAACTTACAAAATATATTCAAGTGTGGAAAGTTACTTTACTAATAAAACAGCATTTCTTTATAATGTGCTTTTCTCCAATCAGGATAAGGAAGTGTATGCGTACCAAGCCCATCAGAATAAATCATTCATACCATCAGAACAAATCACTTTTCTCCATTCCAAGAAACAGCACAAGTACTTTAAGTCAATTTAACTGTAGTATGCCAAAAGAAGAAAGCAACATAAAACCACTGACTGATAAAGACAATACAGGGAATATAAACAAACGAGAAGATCTATCAAGTGTGCAGTAGCCACAACTCGGTATGTGGCAGGGCTTAGCTCTTCAGCTGACTTTGTTTCACTGACTGGTTGTACACAAGTAACTTGGTATCAAACAGTACAAACTGGTAGCATTAATTCCTGTTTACAGTTTAGAGCATAAATATGTTCACTTTAGAGATGCCCATTGCAAATTTTGGATATTACAGCAGAGTCAGCAACAGGGAACACTAAACGAGCCAGATGGTTTTGTACCGAATGGAATAAAACGCATTTGTATGATCTCTTCTGCTAATTTCAGCACAGAAGTTTTAACAAGCAGACAGAGCTGCAGCATCCCTAACCTCTCCAGGTAGTACGGAAGAGATTTTTTTGTTTGTGCCATTAATTACTCAGTTGTAAAATCATTTCTTTAATCTAATTGCTACATTATCACTTAGTATGCTCCATAAAAAGAGTTTGTAAACAGTGTTTTTAATTATAAAGAGCAACAGCTAATCATGGTAGTACTGAATCACCCTAAGCAATCTGCATCGAAGACGATGGAAACGGGCAGTGTGTAACTGGCACTTCTCCCCAGGCTGAAGCAATCATGTTCTAGCAAGTTTCTCTCCAAAAACCCCTGTATGCATACCAAGTCCAATTCCAACTACACATCTTACTAAGTAAGACTTTAAACTGGGTTTGTCTAGCTAGGCCAGTTAGTAAGCTTCCCAAGCAACGTTCCAGGTAGTGGTGGCTTTTTTTTTTGTTTGGTTGGAGTTTTTTTAATATTAATTGCAGAAGTCAGATTTAAAAGGAGCCTGCATTTGAATAGCATGAAAATAAGTGAGAAGAATAACATTTGATCAAAACACTGCCTCATATATTCTAAATCTCCCAATCTGCCTAGAAAAAGCTTAAAAACTACAGTACAAATTAAAACCTGAATAAAAACATCCAGTAAGTATTTATTCCCAGGACAAGCTTATCAGATACAGATACAAGCGTGTGTTCTGGTGACTGCCTTCAAAGTTCAACAAGCAAATGCTGCAGTTGTGCCCATCACTACATTTCGAAAGTCACAACCTGTTCAGCGTATGCAAAGCAGATCTGTAACACTACTTACATCATCAACAGCAAATTAAAAATAAAAAAAGAAAAGCTCACCACACCAGTGCCAGAGTTCAACAATGCTGCACCAGTAACAGGCAAATTTAGGGTTTTCTTTTCAAACTTGTAGAAGAAATACAAATATATGAACCTTGCATATTCTGTTAAGAATAAACGGTACTTAAATAGAGAGATCCTTTCTTCACTACATACAGAAATAACAATGTATTTACAATATTTACAGTTTTCAAAAATTCTGGACTTCTTGCATTGTTTTGCAGGAATTCATATTCTTCAGGCTGAAAAAAAGTTACACAATAGTTCAGAACATAAACAGCTTCTGAACAGAGACAGGTTACTAATTCTAACTTACTGATGTAAAGACTACCGTGCCGTAAAAGGAAATAAAACCACCCATTTCACCTAAACATCCGATTATTTGTGGGATTATATCAAAAACTACAGATGTTTTGAGATGTTTTACACAAGTTAGATATTGCTCATTTTCAGTTTTCCCAATTTAAGTCATAAAAACAAGTGAACTGCAGTCGTAACTGCTCTTGTATTCAGGTTGCTGCTGTCACTGCAACATATATTGAGATCAGAGTTACAAGTTCCCCTCACGTATTTTCAGTTACAAGCAAGTGTACTCTCACATATATAGCTAAATTTTTATTATTTTTTTCCCCACAGCTTAAAATAGAAACGTACCAGTTTAAAACAAATCTGCTGATATGCAATTTACTTTTAAGTTCCCAAGTTAAGATGGACAGTCTCAAAAAATACTTTAAAGCAGCTGAAAGCTTTAAACCGCAAATTTAAAGCAAGACACACAAAAAAACCCAGAATCAATAATTAAAGGTAATATTTAAAAAGAATACGAAAACTACAGTAAAAATCTGCATGACATGAAAATGGTACTTGTGTTCTTCTGTTGAAAATAATCAAAGCACCTGTTCTGAATAACAGTACTGAAGAGAAAAATTGAAGGCTTCACAGTAATACACACTTTCAGTTACACTTTTTTTACTACAATGTTTCCTGAAAAGACAGCAGGGATTCAAAACTTGCAGACTGAATATGGGAAAAATAGTCCAAACTTCATAGCAACAGAATTAACAGTTAAAGCAGACAGAAATGACATAACTGACCCATTTCTTACACTGTAAGACTTCCAAAGAAAAATAATCAGTTTGAAGTCCTTCATATGCATGTGACAAGAGTGGTTGGCAGAGGAGCTCTGAATCACTCAGCATGCCCTACATATGAATCAATGTAAATTAACTACAAACAAAGTCTGAGAATCTCAAGCCAAAAGGAAACCTGATGAGATTATTTAGTTCTTTTGTATCAGAGAAGATAACATTAGCTCTCCAATGGATTATTTGAGAGATTACACACTCAGGAGCTATATTTGCTATTTCACAAACAGGAGAAATCATTGCTGGTCCCTTCCAGCCTCTTACAACCAAGAGTAGGTAGCTTTGAGAATTCTATCTACAAGCCACAAGCATCTTCTTCAAAAGAGGGAAGATGCTATTGTAAAAACAAAACTTTTCAAGTTGAAAAAATTACATGTTTGGTCAGAGTTTTACATTAAGAGGATTTTGTGTTCAAACAGTAGAGTTTCAGCATTTGGGATTACATACAAGAAGTCTAGAATTGGCAGCATCGCTGCATGTAAGGCATTTTAGGAATGATCCCACTACAGCTCACCGCCTTCAGCATTTTATTATGTTCAACTAACAAGAGCAACCTCTCACATTTTAAGCTTTTTTACTACTAAACCCACGGTCATTGGGATCAACCCTGAAACATCTGTAGGCCTTCCATGATGACAGATGCAACACGAAGAGCAAGCATTCCCCCTCTGTGGAGAACAGCTGTCCGTACAGGTAGCTTCAACATGTCGAAGGCAAGAGGTCACTTCCCGTAGCCTGTCCTCGCTAACTGGCCCAGTCCTGAAAGCGGAAACAGTCACTGGCGATCTTCCACACTGTGTTGGTAGGTGTGGCTTGTGCTGTCAGCAAGAAGTTCTGATTGAAGTAGCGCTGCTTGTCACCATCAAATTTTACTGTCCCACTTGTCACCACGAGGACTGTTGTCTGGCCTTGAGTAGCTTGCTCTTCACAAGGAGAAAAAGTATAAAGAAAACAACTCAAAGTAACAGGTAAAGAAGTAGGAAATGTACATAGAAGTTTCTTTCAATTGTGGTTATACTACTTACAGGCTAACAATTGGTTACACGTTCATGGAACGCACAAGTTTTGTTGCATCATTTCTATACAGACAATGGTGTATTTGCTCACCAACATTGCTTTTTAATGGCTTTCTTATTTTCATTTCATGTTGTTGATTTTAGAGTACTATAAAAAAATCTGAGTTTTTGCTTAGAATAAGCTCTCATTATTTGAGATATACGTATACATTTATATTTAGCAAGCTGCATACACTTTTTTCCCCTGCTATTAGAGACTATATCTTTTTCACAGCAGAGCAAAGCAACCATGACTGACCACAGGCTTTTTCCTTACTTATATTCCAAAAAATTTCCATTAGAAGTAATTTATTAACTTCTCAATAATGTAAGCCTTTCTTTAGCAGTTGCTAATCAGAAATCTAAAGAACTTAACATCTATTCCACATCTAAAGAAATCAAAGTACATACAGGATAACGATTTGTTCCACATGATACTGCATGTCAATATCAGAGGCTACAGTAGAGATGTCTTGACTCTTAGACATCAAAGACAAGATAACCTGACTTTTTCAGTACATGAAAATACATCACATCTGAATATAATCTTAAAAGTCCTTAAAATATTTTCCCAGACATAAAAAGTGTGGAGTTGCTGCATATCTTGATTTGTGCTTTATTTACACACAACTTGACATTTCAAGCCTCAGTATTTTCTCTCAGCTTGTTCGAAAAGAAATATTAAGCACTATTATAATTGCAGTTCACTTTCAACAGTTATAAAAGACTGAAAAATAACTAAGTAAACTGTAATACAACCTTACCGTGAACAGGCTGGCAGTCCAACACATTAACCTGGAATTCACTAGACGGCAACATTTCAAAAAATTTATTCAGTTCTTCTTGCCCAGACACTGCATTACCATTCCAAACTAATGTTGCTTTGTCCAAATAAAGTCTTGTTAAAGCCTGAGTGATTATGAAAATACATGTTTGGGGAAAATGTGTAAATACATACAATGGACAACATACAAATCAATGTTCTTTGAATCCCTATGTTGTGAATTATTGATTTTGTCTGTTACTTCAGCAGATAAAAAGCTCTCCTGAAATATTAGCTCCTTTTAACAATTAGTGCTCCTGACCAAGTATTAAAACTAACAGAAATATATTCTCCTTTATAAGTTGCATAGTGACTCATATGCCTCCAAATTTAAATACTGATGAGATTCCTTTAACAAAGCTAGTAACAGAGCTGAACTAGTTTCTGACAAAAGGATAGCGCTACCTTTCCAGAGTAAGTTTGTTCCTGATTTTTATTTTTTTTGGGGGGGACGGGGGGAAGTGGGTGTGTGCACACAACACAGATTATGTCAGGAAAGTATAATTTCAGGTAAAAAAAAAAAAAAGCAAACAAGACCAGGAACAGTGGAAACTCAAAAAGGACAGTTATCTGCAGCAGCAGATCAGAACTTCCCAAATGTTTCATAAGCTGTAACAGCTGAGTAACTGCCTAACTGTCCTTCAAGCTGTTGAAACATCTCTGCCCAACCTACTCGTGTAAAGCAGCTATGAAGTAACATGCAACTGCTGATAATTTCACATAATCTAAAAGTTATTAAATTACAATTATAGTACATTTAAAATTCCAAAGAACAATCTCCACAGCTCTCTTTTGGTGCACCTGGCGGTATCTGTTACCTGATACCACGTCAATATGGACCATGAATATTTTCAGAGTAAGACAGAGCTATTTCTACTTTATCCTCAGGCACTCTTGCAGAATCCCAGAAACAGAAGTGGTAACTGCTAATAAAAGTAGTTTGGAAACAAATAAGCTAAATCCTGACCTCAGAGACAAATAAAGCAAGTTTTATCTGCCTGCATTGACCAAATCACGTTCCTGTAAAACTCAGTGGGACACAAACTGAACTACTATCACGAAGAAGTCTAAGGCACTTTCTAAAAGGGCTCCTTTTACAACAATGCTGCACAGTGACAAAATCCTCTACAAGGCAGTCTAAGAGGAACAGAGGTCTCAATCTGGCCAATACCATACACCGTAACCAACTTTCAGGTGCTTTCAAGTGTAACGCTAGTTACAAAAGCAAGCAAAAAATGCACAAGACAGTTCTGTTGTCAAAATATCTACATACCCTTCTTCTTTTATCCATTGTCTCATAATAAATGTTGACAAATTCATCTGCAGCTCTACAAGCTTGATCCACATAGGTTTTGAAATCCTGGAGAGAAGAAATCATACCAAATTACTTAAGTAAGGCAATTTCATGCAACCTAGTCATCTACACAACTTCTCCATCAAGTCACTTTGATTGGTCTTTTCCATCCTCACTGAAAGATGATGTCAAATTATGTTGAAATTGATTCCAAACTCCTCTTCTACTTGCAGGAGGTCCCAGCTTTTAGCCAGGTGACAGTTTTAGGATCCATTTTGAATGCTGATATATTTATCATATTTAAATTGTAAATAATTACTTTGAAAAATGCGCTACTGCTGCAAGTGGTATGAACATGCAAGTATTCAGTGAAAATACTTGTTGCTGTGATGGCTGTTCTGAAATAAAGTTAAGGAACAAGACTTATTCAATGTATTTCTGAAAATTGGCAAGAACTCCACCACATTGCCACCATAGTCTCATTTTTTAAAACACGGTTATATATACATATATGAAATGTAATAATATATAATTGGATATATAGATATAAAATGAAAGAGAGAGAACACACACACACAGGATGTATTCCAGCATCAATCACTCCAGTGCTATATCTACAGGTAAAAACCAAACACTTCTCACATCTCATTATGTTCCTTACATCTCTCTATTTTTATTCATCCAAAGGTAACAGTCACATCACTGCACTGCACTGTGATCTCATTTGGTTATTTGTTCAGTTTGTTTAGCTGTTTGGCCCTTGATCTCTTACAGGCTCTGAACTCTGACATCCTGGAAAGCAGTGATTCTGAATTTCTTGTCCACAAATCTATAAAACTGCACTTGGTTCTGTTCCGATATTTTGCTTAAAATATCGTTATTCAATTTCAGCATTATATTCTCAATATTTGCAACTCAATCAGTACTTCATCATTTAACTACTTAGATTTTCTTGGCAGTCTTTAATGAATATACACAAGAATGAATTCCTCCAGTACCACCACAAAACACTACTGTTCCGAGAAACCTCCATACTGGAAAATACTTACCAGCCTATCAAATAACCCCTGCTTACTCCACAAAACCAAAAACTCTTATGTTACTACATACTATTCTTTTGATCTCCCTCTCTAAGGATGTGAGCCTGCTCTTCACCTTCCTATCTTCTCCAGCAACTTCTGAACCCACAGGCCAATTCCAAACAAATACGACAAAGTAGTCTTAAAGAAGCTGTATTCCAGCAAGTGCCAAGAGAAAATCTTTGGCACTGGGAGACAGAGTATCAGACCTCCCACTAAAAGAACAGTGATTACAACTTGGCCTCTTATGTTACTTAGAGTAGATGGCTGTTACCTCTCAATCAGCACACACTGGCACACATACACTTTCTAATGAGCAGCCAAACATATTACCATTTAGCTGCCAAACAGACCAAACGGGTGTGAAGGAGAGCATTAGAGAAACACCAGGAGACTGGAATGAGCTGTTAGGGTACCTGAAATGTAAGTCAAACGGAAAATAAGCTTTGTTAGTTTTGATACTCCATACAAGTTCTTTATAACCATAGCCCAGAATATGTGTTTAAATCCTGAGAACAATTTAGGTTGGAAGAAACTTCTGGAGGTCATCTGGTCCAAATCCCTGCTCAAAGCAGAGCCAACTTCAAGCTTGATATAACTTCAAAGTTAGACCTGACTGCTCAGGGTCCTATCTCCGGGCATGCTTTGAACACCTCAGAGGATGGAGATTTCACACTTTTTTCATGCTCCGTTCGAATGTCTAACCACCTCACTCGGGAATCTGTCTTCCTAGTATTTAACAGGAAAGCCATACTTAAAAAAAATAACAAAACCCCCAAACCCTTGAAGACTCTTGACGACAATGCCAAGTTAGCCAACCCGCATGGCCTCTGCAGATGGCTTCCGTAAAACACGGCGGTTCCTCACACAACCCGCTGCCTGCCCTCAGCCCTCTGCACGGGGAGGCTGCGGCCGCTGGAAGAGAAGGCGGAGGAGGGACAGCCCGAGGCCGCGCGGAGCCGGGCCCAGCCCTGCCCCGGAAGCCGCCCGGGGCTGAGGGGCCGCTCGGAAGGCGCCGCGCACACACCCCCCTGCGCTGAGGCGCTCCCACCCGCCAGCGCGGCCGGGACGCGGCCTGCCACCCCCCGGCGGCCCTCCCCGCAACCCCGCACCCTCAGAACCGCCGGCCCGACCGGAGACTCTCACCGGCCCGGCCCGGCCCGGCCCCGCCGCCACCTCGGCGGACTCACCACGGGGGCGGCCATGGGCAGTCCGCAGCAGGCCAGGCGGGCGCGCGCCGGATGTGCACCGCAGCTCCGCTCCGCCGCTTCCGGCCGCGCGCGTCCGCCCGCGAAATCCTTCCGCCGCGGCGGGGGGAAGCAGAAATAAAGCGCGGGAAGGAGAGCGGCGTTTGTTCTTCCCGCTCTCACGCCCACGGCTGTTGCGGCGCTGCGGAGGTCTGGCGGTAGCTCAAGCGCAGAGCGGCCGGGAGCACAACGGGGCTCGAGTGGCTCTGCGGTGGCGGTTTATAACGAGTGACGTGAGGTTCCGCCTGCTTTTCCTACCGGGGCGTCGGGGTTGGGGTCGCGCAGCATCGTTGGCCTTCTCCGGGGGGCACAGGGACAGCAGAGGGCCCTTCTGCAGTGCCTCCGAGCCAAGTGAAAGAACTAATCGCTATTTTTATGAATAAACCCCTGTGAGTTTGGGTACTTCAGCATCTTCCAGAGTTGTGAAAAGCTCCCAGAAGCCTTACGTGCTTTGCTGCGGGTGGTCAGCGGTGTTTCAGTGACCTGTATGTTAGTTTGTGAATGCAAATGGGGATAAAGATGCCTCGCGTGCCCTGGCCAGTGACCGGTGTGCAACATGGCCATTAATTACTGAAGGTGATGTGGAGCTGCCTGGGAAGAAATCCTGCACTGAAGGTGATGATGAGACTGGGGATGGAAAGGGGCGTCCGAGACGGCTGCTGGGAGAGGCGTGAGTTCGGGTCGGGGCACCTGAGGCTGTGCCCTTTGGTGTACGGGATCACATCCAGCAGTGTCAGCTGTGTACCAATTTGTCATTGTGGCGTCGGAGTTGTGTCACCGTGAAACAGCATATCCTGCTAAATTAACAACTGCTCAACGAAGATTGCTTGATACAAAAGTTCAGACATCCTCTTTGAAATCTCAAGTGTCACTACATCACCATATTATCTGTTTGCCTCAAATTAATAAAAGTACTTCATAAAACCTCTCTCGTATAAAGAAGAGCGATCATCAATTTCAAATAAAAAAGCAAGGCACTGAAATGATACATGATTTGTTCAAGGTCGCAAAGGGAGACAATTGCAGAACTGGAAACTGCAACTCTGATTTTTTACCTTCATCATTTAAACATCTTTACTCCATTCTTAGATATACCAGTGTAAAATTAAAAAAGAATCATTCCCATCTGATATGTCCATTACCTGGTTCATGTTTATTTTCATCATATTGATGACAATGTGTCTGAAAAGGTAGTGTCATGTTCCTTTTCTATAAATCGGATTTGTCGGAAATGACCACTGTAAATCTTAGTGGACCGAATGAATTATATCTGTGTAATCACAGGGACTGTGAACAATCTGGACTAAACAATAGAAATGAGATAAGTATCTATAAAAGCATTACCTCTTCATTGACTCGTGTGCATCTGTGAAACCTGGAGGAGTGACAGGCTTAGTACAAGCCTTGTTGGTGGCAGATTGTGCGAAGTTCTTTGTATCTTTCAAACACATTAAATAGGGATCCGAAGAGAAAAAATTTTAAACTGTCATTTATCAATGGCTGCTCGAACAAAAGAAGTAATGTATAGAGAACAGAATCAGAAATAGTAGAAACTTAAGTAGCTTTGAGCAACCTGGTCTAGTGGGAGGTGTCCCTGCCCAAGGCAGGGGGGTTGGAACGAGAGGATCTTTAAGGTCCCTTCCAACCTAAACCATTCTATGATTCTCTGGTTAGTTCACAAGCCTTCTTTCTGTCAGGACAGGATTTTTCTCTACATATTACACTTTTTGATTCAGAAATACTTGACGCAGTGGGTTCATTATAGTTTCTTTGGCAACAGTTAATCAGAAGAACGTTTCTCAGCAGGATTCAGTGCAGACTCTCCGCTAGAAATTAGGAAGGTAAACAATCTGAAGATTCTGTATGCCTATTGCCCGCCTGCCTTAGCACTGGTCATTATTCAGTGAAGTGATGTGTCAAATGGAAGGTGAACTGAAAACATGGGTGTGAAATTCATTCTCAGCTACTTCTGAAGACGGCACAAAATTTTGGATATCATTTTAGAGTAGTGTCTTGTTGAGATCAGCTAATTGGGGAAAACAACAGGAAGAAAAATTCTTAACACCAAGCAGTATATAAGACCTGGTTCAAAATTTGGTGAAAGAGGCACTCAGTGGCTCATAACAGTGGCCAAAATGTATTCAGGTCTAAACTTCTTGGAAAACTAGAGAAAAAAAAAGAAAAGAAACAAAAAACCCAACCACCCCAGTGTTTAATTAAAAAAATAAGAGCAGCAAGAAATATAAAATATTTGCAGGTGGTGTGGGAACTGCTTAAGGACATTAGAAATACGGGATACTCAGCACAAATGCACACCACTTAGCAGACACACTTTACAAAAGACCAAAAAAGTCCAGAATGCTTAATAACAGGCCAATGTAGAGAACTAGGAGTACAGAGACATCCTCCAAAAAATTAAGTTGTTTCCAAATGGGGAAAAAACCTGTAAAGTTTGGCTAGTAAGATTTAAAAAGGAAGTAAGGCAAATCAAAAATAATTGTGAGAAACATGTTACCAAGGCAGAAACACTATGAATGATATCCTTTTACAAACACATCAAAAGCAAGAAATCTTGCCAGGAAATCTGTAAGGCCAACAAGTGATCAGGGTGCACCAAAAGAAGATGAGGCTGTAGTAGAAAGCTAAACAAACTCTTCATGTCTTTGATCACCACAAAGGAGTTTATAAAATATCTTATATTAGAGCCTTTCATAAAAAGGAATGAAATGGAGGATGTGTCATGAAGTGGAATGCCAGTACAGAAGGTGTTAGAACAAATCCATAAAACAAATAGCGACGAGTTAAATGCCAGGTTATGTGCTTCTAGAGGACATACTAACCATGGTATGTGATCCGTAATTTACAGTAGGCTCTGTCCTCAAGCAATGGAAGGTGGCAAATTTGAGGCCAACTTTCTAAAAAAGCTCCAAGATGGACCTGAACAAATGCTAGCCAGTCTGTACATTAACCAAATATTCCCTAAATGTGCATTTGGATTTAGTTCAAGTAAGAACCAAGCGTAACTCATAATTTCTCTTCCCAGATATTCCTAACAGTTTCTCAGGCTTTATCTCCAATGCCTCCAGCCAACTTACCCATGCTCCCCAGCCCCTGATATTCCGGAAGGGAATAAGATAGAAATGCCAACATGACTCAGCAGCAGTCGCACTGCACTCCCGTGCAGAGTTCACGCAGTTTACATCAAGATGACTCATCAAAATACCTTCCCATCTGAAGATGGTTCCTAGGATATGCAGCTCTGCTACACCCACTTACCATATGGAAGGGAAATTTTGAGTTAGTTTAGATCTTACAGACCAAATCAGAGGCAAAAAGTGTAGCTTTGTTGCAATAGCGGGGATCAGCTATTTCACCTGTGAGATGAACTTAGATATATGGGGTGTATTTGATTCTATAATCAATAATGCTAACCTTTACAATTGTTAATTGCTGGAAATCTTCCCAAATAGCCAATACTAAGAACAACCGATTAAAATTGTAATCACATTTAAATGGCAAATACGATGACGTATCTCCATACCTGTATGGAGACAGAAAGTAATTCTTAGAAGTGACTGCTTTATAACTTCAGTCAAATTTAGTCAAAATATCATAACTAATGATAAGTAAAAATGTATTAAGCTTTCAGAAAGGCATTTAGCCATCTCGGTTAGGCCAGATTTTCTTTTGTTTTCTTCAGCTGATCGATTGAATTCAATTAAAATTGATAGCCAAGCACTGAATAATTTCAGAATCACTGACAAAATGCATAGATTTTTACTGTGAGTTATTTTGATACGGGGCAAATAATGACCACAGCATGAAAGCAGAATTCAATCTCCAACAAGATGAAGAAAGTTCACGTTTTTCCTACAGAATCCTCACATGACAATTATGTACATCTGCATGAACATCTATGCAAAAATGAAGCCAGACTGCATATTGCTAGGCCACTTTTCAAACTAACCTTGTACTGTGTCACAGAAAACTGTGGTATTTCTGTAATGAGTTCAGTAACAGACTAAAATGAGGTCTATAGGTCCTGACTACCCTTGATAAAATGAATAGTCCTTAGTTTTGCAAATAATCTTGATGGACTTAGGTTAATGCATTTGTAATTTTCAAGGGTTTAATATTTATTCCCCTATAAGGTTACATAATTAACACTGACAGATTTCAAACAGAATAGCCTCTGTTAAAAGAACACAACAAACTAATATGCCTTTTAATTTATTGATTCAGAAGATATGGATTGTTACTGAAATCATAACACGCTTGAACTCTGCAGGTTCAAAATCTCACTGCAATGTTGTACACAACACTGAAGGGCAAGCGCAGGAGGCAGCAGAAGGCAAGGGTCTTGCAACTTGCAGTAGCCACTCTGCTGAATAGAGACCAAAGAAATGATCCATGGCCTACGTCAGTGATTAAAATTAAACTGGTAGGTTCACTCTTATTATTAGGTTTATCAGCCATCACTGATCACATGCTGCATACAGCATCCTTGTTAACAATGTCCAATTAACAGATCAAAGATTTAGCAGGTATAGTGACGTTTACCATAAGAATTCCCTCAAGGTCAGTGATTAACACAACGCTTCAGCTTTCAAGCTGGTAAGGCAGTAAAGGCTCTCACGCAGTCATATAGGTCATATACGCTGTTCTCTTAAGAACCTGAATCTTTTTGGATAGTGAATGGTTCTCGTGAAACACAGTACTCTCCACTTTTGTTAAAGTTACCAAAATGTATTGTAATATTACCCAGATGTGTAGAAGTTTAAGGAACCGTCTCCTGAAACAAGGGAAGCAACTGAGACTGGCCAAATCCAGACAGGTTGTGATTAATGCGATGCCTATGAAGCTGGATCATGACTCAGGTGTTTTGCACGAGCAAGGGCTGAATGAGAACTCAAAGATTTGATTCATTGATTTTAATGGGAACTGGGAGTGGGTCTCAGGTGCTTGGCACATTCACACTTTGACCTATATGCTGGATACAAAAATACTGCTAAAGCTGGAGTTTAGCTTTATAAAACGAGAGTGGACTTAGGAAGGTCTGGTTTGGCCAGTTCATTCTCAACATAAAAGGCATGTTAATCTGGATAGACCCAGGCAGAACCTGTGTTTGTTGCAATCCCGTGGGGACTCTGGACTATGCACCACTCCACCTCAAATTCCTGTCATACCAGAACTGGAGGAATGTAATGACTTCTATCCTGATAAATACCCTTCTTGTTTTTTAAAGAAAAACAGTACTTGCTATATATTGAAGTGATAACTGTTCCACTGACCCACTGGGATATGGTGAGGTCAAGTACAAATAACTGTTCTCTTTTAATCCATGTCAAAGCACTCCCAAGTGGGGATAAATTTTCAGAACAGGTCAGTCCAAAGTGTCACCACAGTTGCTAGTTAAAGAAATTTTAAAATCCCATCCATTTAATTAGGTAATGAAACAGTATGTGAGCTCTTATGAAAATCTGGCCATATGTCAGTAAAACCTAGCTAAACGTATTTGTATTACAGTGGACTCCATGGTAGTTAAATGTAGCAAGCTGATAGCCAAAGTGTGTATATGTGCACACAAGCATATTTATATACTAGAGGGAGGGAGCCTATAGTCTCACCTTTAAGGCTTGTAAGGTAGTTCTGTTTGCACTTGTCCTTTTATCTCAAAATTTTAGACTGCAATTTTGATCATGGCTTCAGCAGTATATTGTATCACTTCACAGTGTAGTATCAGCTCCCAGTTGTGTCCTGTATAAACAAAACAAAAATGTAGCAAGTGGTTATTATCAAGATATTTGAAGTATGAAATACCTATACAATGCCTTGCATCATATACATCAACTGCAAAGGGTTGTACAAGCATCACTTGCAGCACATGACCACAGTTTTCTTTAACTTGTGTGCAGCTGAACCAGCACACTCCGTAAGCATTTCTCATCGGGGCTGCAAGCATTGTAGCTGCAATAGTTTGGCAGGTCCTTCTTCCCGTCTCCATCTTGTACTGCTCAGTTTTCACCAAAGCCTGGAAAGAAGAATGTCCTTCTTGCGTCCAGTTTTCCCTTTACATAACTTGCCTTTACATAGCCAGATTGCATTTTGAGGAAAAATTCGGTATATAAAATATTGGGAAGAATCTCCAGTTTTGGAGCACTAGTAAAATGAGCCCAATTGTAGACCTCACCCTAGGAGACGTTTATCAGGCTCGGAGACAGAACAAGGTGACTTTAATTTCAAATGGCAGTAACACTTTGATTCCCAACTTATGGAAAACTAGAAGGAAAAATCTGACCTACAACACAACTTATAAACCTGTTCTAAATTGCTCAAAGGGTCCATCAGAATCTGAAAAAAAAAAGGTACTGTGAGACTTATGGCCATTGCTGTCCCTTCCTTCTGTCCAGGTTAGAGTACCAGATATTCATGGGTGACAGAAGCTGGAAAATCAATTCCTTTTCCATTGATGCTTTCAATAAAAGCAGCATTTTTTAAAGTCAGAAACACAAACAAGAAACACGAAATTTTGTTTGTGAACAAATTTTCATGTGGTTTTGGTCAAAAGCAATTTTTCTGCCCAATATTCAGGTGTCTATTTTTCCCCCCAATATATTTTCCCCTTCAGAAAAGAAAGCCATCTTTTGAGAGTAGTCTAATCTAGCTTAAAATCAAATTTCATTAAAAATAAATTGTTATGAATAATGTTTGGGTGAGCTACAGATGGAGCACTAACCACTCCACATTATAGATTTACTAGAAGCCCTGAACAAAGTTCACTCAGGTGAGAAAGGCCTGCAGGGCTAGAATTATGGTTTATATGCTGTCCGAAATTGTTAGTTCAGGTCAGCTTGTAGCATGTTCTGAGCTCAATTTACGTTTGGCTCAGACTTGGATACTGGGCATCAGTAGGTAGGCCACAATAATTAACTGGTTAGTGGGATGACTTAACAACAATCAAATGCTAAGTAATATTTCTCCAGGCCAAACATACCTGGGACCATTTAAGGAATCATTTTCCAGTGAAGAACCATTTACTTCCAGCTGGAAGTAAAGAGTTTTGTCACTTGCTTTTTTTTATAAATGGAAGAGTTATGAAAATCCTATATGATTAGTAATGGAGTACATGCCTTCAGATTTGTACGAAAATGTTTTACTTTCATTCCCTGGATACTGTGAAATATTTAGTGCTGTCTGAGCATCTGAACTGTGGTTCTGTGATCAGCTGAGCTGGCACAGTCGCTCCGCAGCAGTGAAAGCAGCATACCTTTCTTTGCGACTTTCCCTGCTCTCTGCGTTACCTACTCCCTCTGTCCTGACTATCAAGTTCAGTTTTCACAGAGCTAATTTAATTAACTAAAACTGTGGAAGATGCCACCTTTCTTACCCTCTATATACTTGGCAAGCTAAAATGGATCAAAGACTGGTCTTGCAAGCAATAATTGGCAAATAAAGGTAAGTAGCTGGAGTTTGTGGCTGGGACGAGAAGGGGAGAGAGGGAAGGTAAGTGAGAAGTGTTGTGCTGTGTTGTGAAGTGATACCTCGCGGCTGCCACTTGAATTTGACGTACATGCAACCCACTGCCAAAAAACTGTGGTTCCATTTTTTTCTCCTGCGTTGTCCTCAGTTGTGCATTCTCATCACTTCCTTTCTGCCTGCGTTTGCGTACATATTGGCTGAGACCGATCACAGAACTGATCTGGCTGAAAATCATGCTGTTGTTGGGTTGATTTTCAGTTCGTTTCCCTCATCTATACTGGCAGAAGGAAGGTGATGGAAGCATACACTTAGGGCAGGACTGGCCCTTCTGGCAGCAGCAGGCACTTAGGTCAGCTTACAGCAGCTGCGGAAGCACATCCAGCAAGTCAAGAAGTGAATGAATAAATAAAACTGACTGCAGAGGTTTACAGCCAAGCCGGGAAAACTGTGAACACCAAGCAGGCAGTAGGAATGGTTGAAATATTGTAGTGGTTTTTTAAACACTCTTCCAGTTTGTATAATGGGAGCTCTTCTAGTTAGACAGGTGAGGGTATTTTCAGTACTTACATATGTATGAAATCTATTTTGACAGAGTATCTGACTGCCTGAAGCCTAATTTTATCTAAATTTATACCTGAGAAACCATATACTTTTAATGTAATAGAATCACTACAGTGAAAGTACACTCATTAACTCACTGTAGACCCTGATGCTTGTTGGCACATCTTCTGCTAAACAAACCCCTTTCGTCATTAGACAATAGCCCACACTGAGAGCATATATAAACTCAGTGACGTCTAGGGTGGTCTCTCCTAAATGTTGAACACATTTTAATAATTTTAATTTCAATTTGATAATTTTAATATCACATCAGACTAATCAGGAATTACTTAGTAAAGGCAATGAAATTGGAATGTGGTAAATTTTCTTAATGTGAGGAAAGAATCAAGCTCACTGTTTTCACTTTGGGAACATGGATAGCAAAGAGTACTAATGAAAGGTAACTCTGACTAATTAGGTTCTCACCACAAGTATAAACAACTAAATTGTTTCAGGGATATAAAATGGAATCTGTTTTATTCGTCTTCACTACATAGATTATGACACATTGATTGGAAAAGAGTCAAATTTCATTGGCAAAGCCAGTACATCTATTTTTATCTATTGAGTTACTTGTTAAATTATGTAGAAAAAAATGTTGCATTGGACTTTACAACATGCTTCTCGAATCCTAATAGCTTGCTAACTTACATTCCATAAGCTTCATCTATATATCTTACATTTATAGCTCAAAGAAATCAACAAACTAAATCAGTGGAGCATATTAATTGTATACAAAGGTCTTTAGTCTCTAGAGAAGCAACAGAAATCTTCACTGAAACAGATTCATCCTCATCTAGTAGTCTATTTCTGTGGTCCTTTGCATGGGCACAGTGAAGTGAAGCCAAAACCCAAAGAGAAATGGACTGTATGAATGCCTGGAACCACCTAAGTGCGACATTTAATGACAACCGAAAGAAAGAATCTATGAAGTGACATACAACACAAGATAACCATTACCACCCCAAAACATTGACTCATATACCTTTTGCTTCACAAAGATTTGAAGAAAGATAGTTGGAAAGCAACCTGATGTCAGTGGAACGCTTAGACAAGAGATATAAAACCAGTGACCACAGAAATGAGAAACAGAAATCACTTATCACCTCATTTTTCTGATTATATTTTCAATGCTTCAATAATATTGATTGTTCCTGACAGATATACAGATCAGCAGATGGTGGGAGACGGTTATTATTTTGCAGCAATGATCCATTATTTTACAGTTTGTCACCAACATTTTACAGTGTACTTTTTGGAAAAGGGGTTATTTTTTAAAAAATAGCTTTATCACATTATTGTCTCTACCAGAATGTTTTACAAATAAATTTAAAGCTACTAGGAATATTCAGTGGGATTCAATCGACAAAATGTTCCCTCTTTCACCCTTTGATATTTGAGAAGGTGAAGTGTTAGAAATACTTTGTTTCATTTTAATGAGGCAGTACTCGTTATTTGGTAAATAAGCATACTGTCTGCTAAGTGTGGACTGAAACCCAGGCTAGGTTTTGAATTTGTACTAAAACCTGGAACCAAAAGAAACTATTTTGACCTGAGTACCACATGTGTGTACAATACAGAACACCACTGTAAATATAGGTGGGTTTGCATGACAGTTCAGTACTCCAAGCGAACTAAAACTGCAAGGACAGTGCTACTGAGAGTTCCCTAAGATATCAGTAGTCCACTGTTAAGACAATGGCAAAACTTCCACTAACTCTAATGGAAGCCAGATCTGGCCTTTGGTTTGTTTGTTTTGTCTAAATAGCGAATAAACGAAGTTTCTTCAAAATGTAACTTTAATCACTACCTCAGTTACACAGCCTCATTGCTCAGGCTCCAGTTTTAGCAGATATCTTGGCTAAACGTCAAACAATTCCATCAGCTCTTTGAAGACAAATATTAGACAGAGGCTGCATCTGAAATAAGTTCCCCAAGCACCATTCAATTAACCTACTTGGCTAAAAGGTGATGCAAAAATCAATATTCTGTAACAGATACTTGTGTTTCAGATGAAACTAATCAATAGGGATCAGAGCAATTTCAAATTAAAGCAAATACAGACAAAATATCAATCAGTTTAGGTACCAAATGTATTGCAACTCAAAATAGCTCTATTATTTTGGGCAGGATATCTCCCCAGTTACAATTTCAACATATCATTGCTTTTATTAAATTATGTATCACTTTTCTAAAATAAAAATAAAAATAATTACTGTCATTTTGGGAGAACTCACACAACAGGTGCAAGTTCCCCCTGTTGGTCTCACAACAGCTGTTAACTGGAACTGTGCGTTGGGTTTTCTCTGAGTATATCAACTTGAATAGACCTGAATATTTGGAATTTTTGTGTTTGTTTTTCACAAGCAGTTTTTCTCCCCCTATTCCTTCTAGCCTTGTACATACATAATGAGATGGAGCCAACAGGAGACCCAGCTTGAAGCCCAAAGGATAAATTTTAGCATCAGAGGGTGTGCTATTTTGTACCTACAAATGACTCAAGGAGACATTAAACGTGTCAGTGAAACAAATATAAACAAACATGGCTGCTTGAACAATAGGAAAAGCTTCTTATTCACAAGCATTTTAACAGGAAGGGTTGTCAGTAATGAACTGTACTAAATGAGCTGATTCTCATTTGTGTTTTCCTTTATACTATAAATATACCCTCCAATCAAATTTACTAAAGTAAGACATAGGACATGCAGAAGCACTTCCAGTGAATTGTCTTGATTCTGTAAAATCAGCGTCACACTTCTGGCCAGCGGCCTAGTTCTTTTTCGTTGCAATAACAATTTGCTCTCTGGCAGTGGAGTGCATTAATAACTTACTTTCTATGCTTAATGGGGAGAAGATAAACATTTTTCCAAATAGATAACCCCAATATGTTACATATGGGTTTCTTTGCATGAGAATTCTTTACCTTGGTAGGGCCCTGTGAAGACAACCCCTGCTCTACCCTTCCTTCTTTTTTTCTTGTCTTCTTTTCCCCAAATATTCTCCGCCCTCAGCCAGACCAAAAGTAAAATGTAAGATCTGATTGTGAATGCTCCCCTCTCTCCAATCATTTTAAGGAATATCCATTAAAACAGCGATGGTTGGTCCCAAAGATGAGAAGAAGGGCTTAAGAGCAAGCCCAGACATAAGTTTCCCTTTTACCTTTAATCTTTTACAGGTTCTATTTCTTTATGGAGACCCAAAGCTAGGCCAGTGTATAACCGCTTATATAGCGGCCTAATCTATTATTCTATTGACAAGCGATAACCTTTGGAAAGGATCTCTTATAACAGAAAGCACATTAATCTTCCCGCAACATTTCTACCGCATTTACCAAATACTCAGTAGGATGAATTCTCATTCCCACTACAGTTATTAATAACAAACTCTGCATTGCTGCAGTGTAGGTACTGATTCACCAAAGAACACTAAATCTGATTATTAACTCCCATGATTGTGTGAGTCTGCCAATGAGGAATATATTAAAAAAACATAATAGTAAGTATAGGAGGAACACAAGCTGTGAGTGATTTATAAGAACCTTTATGATTTTATCACCAAACAGCCAAGAAAGGTAAATATTCAGAAAAAAGCACCAAGCCCTAAGTGTTTTTCTGCATTCCTTCGGAGTTTATATCAAAGCAAGGAAAGGGATTATCATCTTTAAAAATACTATTTCTCCGTGTCGCTGTTCTCTTGAGAACAGGTTTATGGATATGAAGATTCTCTACAGAAAGATGACCAGATCAACTGAGTCAGAAACATGATGGATCTCCTAGATGACCTTTGGATTTATATCTCAAGATTATTTTGCAGGGATACTGAGAGATACTCTTTCTTTTTAAGCACTAAACCAGGTCAGATAATAGGATAATTCATGGTATTGGTAATAGGCTGTAGAACTTTACACATTTAAACCTCCACTCAAATCCATCCAACTTATTCAGGGACCTATGTGGCATTTATTATTGATCTTCAGTTCTTCAGTTCTCAGAAAGTAGACAATTTCCTCAATAAATGTTCAGCCACTGTTGCACCTGGCAGTGTCCCAATCAGGAAAATGAAGATACAGGTAAGCTACCTGTAGGTAAAATGCTCTCTCTGCTCCTGAACAACTTAAGAACATCTACAAGACAAAGTACAGGAAAAGTAAGTATCTCCTGTAATCATGTTTTAAAAAATCAAGGTGAATATGCTCATAGAATTATAATAGGCTGTGTCCCTAAATTCTTTTCTATTAATAATAATTGTAAATCCTCTCCCTAATATTTAAATTTCAAAACATTAGTGCACCATTGTGCCAAAAATGGTTTCTTAAGGATTGAGCATCCAAGAAACTGGTAGAAGTGCCATCAAAACAGCCAAGCATAAGCCAACATGCCAATGCTCTGTTGATTTATTCCAGAGTGATGCACCTGGACCCACCAGCTGTCATACATATTCCATCTGGAACAACAGCTGTTTGCTCGGTAGTTGTCATATTGCCTGACACAAACAATTGCTTGTTAAATTTGTCATCAGTGATTCTCTATGGGGTTTGAAATACTGGAAAATGTTACATTTTGTTCCTGTCCTTAGGTTTTGAGCACTTTTTCTTACATGATGTGCAGGGTTCCCAAATGGGATTTTGTGCAGCTGTGCAACTCTAGTCAAAATTACAGGTCCTGTAGCATCTCCAAAAAGGTCAAGTTGAAGGTGGTTCACTGTGAGCTAAGGACACCTAAGTAAGGGGGGGGTGAAAAGTAATGTTTAGCTGATCAAATTATGTGGCAGGGAAGATGGAAGGATCTGGTCAGATCACCAGGCTAAGAACATGAGACTAACAAATACATTTCATACAAACTATCGGGGAGAAGGGAGAGGGAAATTCCACATCATGGGAAGTATGGAAGATGTTACAACAGTCAGGGCTGGGGAGTGACCTTAGAGAGTCATAGCTGTGGGGAAAGAACAAATATGTTTATTAGAAATGTCATTAGGGAATGTTTTGCATGAAGCAGTGGCATTTGAATACTAGATGAATGAAGCAGCACGTTATTACAGGGTTGAGCAACAGAGAGGACTGTGGTGTTATTTCCTGCAAAGAAGATACTCAACAGGAAATGAAGCAACATTATGTGATAGGAGAATGCTCAGAAATGGAGAGGTGGACCTGAAAAACTTTCAAGCACGGACAAGCTTTGAAGATGAGAGTTGATGAAATCACCATACAAATGCGCGTAACAAGAAAATGTGGAAATTGAAGACAGTCAGGTAATATCTCTGAAGAACAGAGAGAACAGAAGTATACCCATCAAAACAGAGGTTTTATGAACTGTAAGAGATAATCACCAGGAGTGAAGGTAATGAAAAAAGTAGATCAAGATGCATCCTGAAAAAATTGCTTTTAAAGTATGTTCCAACGGGTAATAATAGAATCAGTAAAGCACATAATGGATGGGAAATCTAGTTAGCAGAGATAGTACCTGCCAGACAATTATCCACCTAATTACTTCTTTGTAAGTACTGGTTGTGGCACAGGAGAATATGGCATGAATGAAAATATTCATCGTGTTAACTTAAACTGCTCACAGGATGCAACAAATCAACAGACGCAAAAACTCTCTTCAAAAAACCTTTCCACTAACAGCATGTGCTATCAAAAGCATGTTTTTTTAATGAAACTCTAGGGCAAAGAGAGTACACTACACAAGCAGAATAGCCCTGTCCTTGAAAATGACCCTCTTTCCTCTCAGCTGTGTGCATCCATGGCTTGCTGATGCCTCATAACAGATTTGCTTACTTTTCTGAACTAAGCTAAAGATTAAAGAATACTATAGAGACAATTTTAAAAATTATCCTTTTTGCATCAACAATGTGGACTTATCATAATAAGTCATCCAAAATGTTATTCCTTCAAAAATGGGATCCGATTAAACATCACCAAGCTCAAGGATTTTTCAAAGAGAATCTGTGGTGTAAAGGAACATGGTCAAAAATAAACAGCAGATACCTATGTCTCCATTATTCCACTAAAGAAGGGTAAGTCTTTTACTGAACTTAGGTTGACGCCGAGCTTTAAATTCACTGAGTATAGAAAAGACAGACAGAGAAAGGGAAAGACAAAGAAAATCCAGTTGTTTTTTCATTGACATCATTGTTCCTCTTCTCACCGAGAGGTGGCACCGAAGCAACACCCTGTCGCAGTCCTCCCCACACCACGCACTAGCGATGACAGCATTGCGTATTTCCACACTCCAGTAATGATTTATGAGGTCAGACACGGGCTAAACATTCTTAGACTACCAAGCAGTATATGGTTTGTGACTGAGGTCAAACATCAGGATAACATTTAGTCATCACATGTCAGAGTAAAGTCTAAAGGACAAAATTTGGTGCAATATATTTACTTTCTACCAATGGAGGAACTTTGGTGTTGAAGAGTAAGGAATGAAAAACTCGAAGACATATTTGTAAATGTTCACCACCATAGTCATATGTCCATATCTAGCTGTGGACAGAAGCGTGGCTTTCAGTTGTCTGGGCATTCATTTTTAATGTACTGATCACACCAAAACACTGATGAAACAAGATCCTGCATAGTAGGTGTCAGAAGTTCTTGTCCCAGAACTACTAAAACTTAGAGCATTTTATTCACCTTAGATGGGGACCTGAAAACTTGCTTATTTTGCAAAGCTTGTAAAACCTTTCAGACCGGTCTGTGACACTGGTAAGAGTTAGAAAAGCTTAGAGTTCTGAGACAAAACTTTAGATAAAGTTGTTCTTACAAACTACATTTGCCACTGGCAACCACCAGCTTAGCCAAGTACTCAGGCTTCTCAGTACCAACTACGTTCCTCTGCAAAACTAGTAACAGTAATTAATGGTAATATAAGTAATTTCATTCCAAGCACAGCAGTCTATAACTGGGAGAGCAAAAAAACCAGCAACCTCACAGAGTCCAACTGGGGCGTCTGTTGCAATCTGGTAGATTTTTGACGAAATGACGATAACTTGCAAAAAATCAGGTGGATTCCTCTAGAAGGATGAAGACATGACACTTGTGTCTTTAGTGAAGATTCCTGCTCATTATTATCACCACATCCATTCTTGAGATAGAAGGAGCAAAAGGAGCGGGAGGAAGAATATTTATGTAAAGGTCTGACAACACTGTAGAATATGTTTTTCTTTGTAGAATTCAGCAGATTGTACAAAATGTTAGATATTTTCAAGAACATTATGGGGGAATGTTCCTGAATATCAAAACGTTTTCTTAAGATACCTAAAAGAGGCTACACACATCCCACACAGAGCTACAGCTTTTTCATATATTAGGTCTCTGTCTAACATCCTAGCCATGAAAACAAAATAATATAGCATTACTGAAAGTTGGAGATCACATTGTAATAAAGAATCTTCAAACACAGACAGTACCTCTGAGTGTCTCACAAATACAATTAAAGCAAAAGTAAAGGAAAATACTTAAAAAGTGAATTATTTTTATATTCACAGATATTTGGAATAAGATTATGCGGCACTTAAGTACAGAATCAGAATAAATGCTTCCAAGTTCTTTTTCAATTTCAAGCAGAAAGACAAGAAAGTAAAATGACAGTGATGTTATGCATCTTAGCATGCTCAGCTGCCAAAAAAGAACAATATATGCTTAAATTCACAGTGATGGTAATTTGAAGTGGGCTCTGGAGCATGCAATAACCTGATAGATTAATACAGAAAGGGAATTTTGGCAGTATTTACACTAGATGCCCCAGACATTGAAGACTGTTGAGAACCAAGGAAATTTTGTCATTAATGTGTGAAGGTTTCTATACGCACTGAGTACATACTTCTATTTCTGCTATCACAGAGTGTGCTGCAAAAAGAATGTCTCTTCCTAGCAAGTTACCTCAGGTTACAATGCCAGCCTTTTGCCAGAATGAATCACGGCCATTGTGCACTGCGAGCAGTGCTCACTGGTGCCCTGGTGTATTCAGCAATGTTCTATATTCAACCAAGACTGCGAGTATTAGTGTCAGTTCCTTTCTGGTTGGTCTCATTTGAGAGACAGAAATGTGCACAAGGGACATGTTCTAATTTTTATTTTTAGACAGATCTTTACAACCTTGAACAACTATCAAGAAAAAGAAGCCAGTGCTGTAAACAAACTCTGAACTAGAAATTCTAAGGCAGTTCTAATTTGGACAGTAAGGTCAAGGAACTGCAAAGGGTCGGTGAAGTAAAATGCATGGGGCTTCCTCAGATCCATTCCTGTATTGTCAGAGTGTGTCTCCTGTAGCCATCCACCTGCATGTAGGTACCATCTGCCTACTACTGTGAAAAATCTCAGTGTCAGTTGCTTTACAAGTCTGTCTGACTTTTGAGACCGTACATATGCAGGTCAGAAATATTACAGCATCCTAAAGCAGACAATGAGAAAGTATAACTTCTCTTATGTCCCACTGAAGACTTGAACTATAATGATAACATGCTGGTTTACACGGAAGAAGGTTTAGAGTATAAGATCTGAGAAAGAGCAATGTTCTGTTGATTCAAGTTACTTTAAATTGTTTTCTTATAGCAGCTTGTTGGGATTCTTTACAGCAATTAGATGCTTGTATGAAATGGCAATAAGCTTAAGAAAGTCTGACGTGGACTATAGTAGCTTCCAGATAAATTTCTGTGAATTTTGCAGTGATAAACCCAAAGTCAACTGAACTACACTGGTGTACCAGTGTGGATGTTTTATGGGCTAGTAGTTCAAATTAAACAAATTACATGACTAAAACTAAGTTAGTAGCCTCTGTACAATCAATAAGTTTCATGATGAGCTTGGAAGAAAGATGGTAACACTAATGATGAGGACCAACCTGCTTTCTGTGTCTTCACCAGTGATTTGCAAAGGAACTTTCCCAGGTTTTTGTCTCTCATCTCACAATTGTTTCTACTTACCTCATGGTATTTCAATTCTTGAGGCACTTTTGGAATGGAAACATAGGTTGCTTTCCAGATGAAAGTGATACAAAAAAGGAGATACACCCCTTTTCACACTGCTCCATGAGGGAATCCTCCCAGCAGTTACCCAGCACACCATGTATGCACACAAGCTTCTCCACTCTGCAAAGGCCTCTCAGCAGTGTAGTACAAAAAATGAAATGTAATCTGCTTCTGCCTGCTGTTCTTTACTGGTCTGGATTGTCTGTATGTCAGAACTGGGTTTTACATCTCTTCGTTGATTCTTTTCACTTCCTTCATTAGCTTTGGTGCTCTTTTTGTGCCTTGTCCTTCTCAGCCTGCCTTCTCATGGACGTTTCATGACTTAATCCCCTCTCTTTTCAGCACCTCATGCCTCCCACTTCATTCTCATGTATTTCTCCATTTCATTTACATTTTTTCCTTCTTTTCAACAGGTCTTTGCTAGTACCCCAGCCACAGTTCCCCACAGGTACATCCTAGGAGCCAAACGATTTGGTTACATTGTGTTAGGAGACAGACAAGGCTTTTTAGCTATAAGGATTCTCGGCAGGCGATGGCTGACCACTGGCTGCTCTTGGGTTTGATCAGAACACGCAGCACTGCCATGTTGAAAATGAAAATGGTTGTTCCAAAGGTCCACCATGTCAGATGTGTCCACGTGACAATAAAACAGATCTTCAGAAGGGAGAAAACTACAAAATGCTTGCTCTCTCCAGCTGGCAGAGGAGAGATTGTGCTTGAACTCTTCGTCTCTGGAATTGAGGACAGCAGCTTGGTAAGGTGATGTAGTACACCCATGCCCGACCACTCTCTTGGCTTCATTGATGACTGCAATATGAAAATTAGGGAAGGTGAAAAAGATCATCCGTGCCTGGGCATGGATGGGGATGGCTGGAGACCTGTGTAGAGCTACACGGTCCACTGTTGGAGTACATGGAAAGCAAGAAAGTAAGTAGGAACAGGGGGAGGAGCAGCAACAAGCAACACAACCTTGGTGGTGTCAACATCAGCAAGAGAAAGCTCCTACACTCCAGCCCTTGGCAGGGTTTCCTGAATGGAGTCTGGCTGCTGAGATCACCAGTGTGGGACAAAATTTTGCTACAGAGGCCCAGACTGTAAAGACAGCAATGGGCTTTTTGGGTCCTTTTGAAATGGATTGCAAACTACTGGGTACAGGTTCAGTTGCTCTAAGTCAGACAGCACCTAACACCAAATAACCTTTCACACTAATCCTCAGCAGAAATGTGAAGAACTCAGCAACAACTGTTTCAGCATAGTGATTCAATTACTATGAAAACCACAGTCATAGATTTTACCGAGGGAAAATCACTGGGAGGAGTACATGACATTGTCATACTGCAGGGCAGAGTGCTAGGAGGGAGGCTATCTTATTGCAAAGTGAAATGGTGAGGTAATGGTAACATTATTTTATAAACTGCATACACATCAATGACAACTTTAAGCTTAATGTACTGGAATGTCTTGAAATAACAGAAAAAGAATTCATCTGACCAGATAACCGGCAGAGAACACTGTTAATGACAATGCCAGCAGTAAAACCAAGAGGAATTTTGTAGGCTTACATTGACCTGGGTTGCAGACCAACATTCCTTGTGTGTGTGTCAAACAGTTATTTATTTTTTCCTCCCCAAAAAGGTTAGTATAGGAAAATATAACAACATGTCAGATGAATCTACCATATGCTATTGTCTACTAGCAATGAAGGCTCATGAAAATCAGGCCCAGATTGTGCTGTACATTCTGTGAGAAAATACGTCAGAAATTACTGAATGTACTTATAAAAGCAGTGCAATAAAAATCAAACTAGTAACAGTGTCCTGAGCACTCTGTTATTGTGCGAGCAAAGCACTCAGTCTTTGTAATTCCCAAGAGCAACACCCAGAAAATTGGTGTGACGAGGGAAAACAGAGGTGTGGCCTGAGCCACATCTAGTATGAAATGATGATGTTGACGATCACATGAGTTGTTATTTTGCCCTTTAATAAACTTTTCTGCATGGTAAGCGAATGCATATTTGCCAGTATGATAGAGAGAAGTTCTGCTAAAAACAATAACTACCACTTAGCAGTTCCTGTCAACTCGTACTGTTTGGGGTTGTAAAAGATCACGGCAAGGGTCAGTCCTGACAAACCCCAGAAGCATTGCCAAACGACGAGCACCTCAAGCAGGGTTGCTACTGAAGTTCATTATGTGATGTCATGCTATTAATAATGTTGCCACAGATTTCTGCAGGAGCCTGTTGGGTCTAAAGCCATCCTATGATCTCCGCCGCCTGTTACCTGACCCCAGCGCTGGCCCAGCTGTTACAAAACTTAACATTCATTCAGCATGTGTTTTATTCACCGTATTCATGTGGCATTGAGCTACATGTCAGTCTTTGCTCAGCTTTTCACATTGCAGATATTTTGTCTTACAGGCCTTTCACGGCATTTGCTCCTCCCTCTCTACAGTCAGCCTTGACAAAGCCCTCCCACCGTCTTCCAGCTGCCTTCAGCTGTGCTCAGGAGGCAGCATCACATCGCTTTTTATCACAGTACTGTATCTCACTGTCTTTTTACTATCAAGACTGTTTATTTTTTTATTTCTTTCCCCCGTATGCATTATTTCTCTTGGACTTTTCAAGGGTTTGATTTTGTAAAATACTGCGAGCTTTCAATTGCCATTGGCTTCTGTGGAACATAAAGGTGTCAGCACTATGTGGGACAGACCCATTAAGTTTACATAGGCTTTGCACCTGCAAACCCTCAATGAGTTTAGGTTGTTACACTGTCAGGATGTGCTCTTCTTTAGACATTCCAGGTGTACACTTTGAAAGCAAATATTTTAATGGAACTATTTTAAAAGATCTTCTCTTTTATTTTGTTTTCTTTTCTTTTTTCTTTTCTACTTTATTTTTCTGTGTGTTTAACTTCTGAGACTTCTGAATTTCTGTACTTTCCCAAATACGTCCTATATTTTATCTTTTTAAATGCTCCCTGTAATGCCATCTTTGCTCCACCTATCCCAGATAACGTCTTTTCCAATTTCTCCTCATTCACAAACACAAGTGCTTTTGCATACTAAAATGCTGTTCAAGCAATGCTTCATTCAAGTGGAGGAAGAGCTATAACTCCACTCTCTTGTTATAAAGCATTTAGAACTTTAAGAAGCAACAGACACATCAGGCTGAGATTTCCTATGTCCTGAGCCTCAGCCTAAGGGTAAAATAAAATGTGAGGACATTTGGAAAAGTTTCATATTGCTGCTTTTTAGATTTTGGGGCCTGAAAACTAAATCGTGTTTTCATCATTAAAGAATATTTTTGATGTTTTCCTTGACCACAACTGACTCAAAATAGCTTCACTGTTGGATTTCCTTTTCCTTTGAATCTATGTATCAATTAAGGAAGTTGTAATTCTTAATAAATAAGCACATAGGCCAAAGAGGAACCAGTGCTACTCATTGTTTAGGGAAATAATTTGGAATTTAATGAGTTCTTTATGGCAGCTGAAGAGGAAAGTAATTAACAATTCATGTTGGGAGGGCCCCTGGCACTTCCTTCTAGCAAGCACAGTAGTTGTGTTTTTTTATAATACAATCTTGCATATTTGCTAAATCGTATGTGTTCATGTTACCCTGACTTTTGTTAGATGAATAAATTAAATCCATATGTAAACCCAAACAATTAGAAAACAACTAAAACAGTATATATGAAATGCTGTTTTGGTACTGTCTATCTTGCAGAATGCTCTCACAAGCAATAGTTTAAGGATAAAGGGAAAACTGAAAGAGGAATTATATCAAAAAGTGAAATTAGTTAGGGATTCTTCCATTCATCACCATGAATCCAACCAGGAATTACTGGCACTGGAGGAATAATTATATGCTTAGTGGAGAGTCTTCTGTGTTTTTTATTATTGCATTTTTATTATTGTTCCTATTCTCCCTGGTTTGGAAAAACAGTCATTGAAACAAAGTCTAGATCTGGAAATTTCGCCTTCCATTGATTTATAGTCTAGAAAAAAGAGAGGAGGTAAAAAGCAGAAACCAGACAAATAAATGCTGAAATGTTTTAAGTACTAAATCCAACATATACTAATATATTTTCTTAACCTTCTTAATTTGGTTAAAGTGGTTCTAAAATAATTTTGATCTGCTGTGTGTACCTGTTTCTAGCAGAAAAATAATTCCAAAGAATGGTGCTCAACATTTTTCAGAATGGTTATTATATCAAGGCTCAGAGGATGCTCTGAGAGTAACAATACTGTACAGCCTCTGGGCATTGTGTTTCCCCAAGCTCATATTTAATTACTGGCATTTTCAGATAAATGAATGCTCAAAATTTTTCCTTCTCGTGTTTTTATAGATCTAATGTATCTGAATAAATCCAACTAAATGTGCCACTGACTAAAGTTCTAGGTATTGTCTAGATAAAAAGACTGTAAATCAAATCAGTGGCATGCCAGGAGAAGACCAAATTAAAAAAAAGGCTGTACTTTTTTTTTTTTTAATCTTTTTGTTTCTTATTGCTAATCTATCAACTAATAGGCAAGAAGGCATTTAAGTGAGAGGGCACAGCAGAAACAGCACGGTAACACAAGGGGTGCATCACTCCCTGTCTGCTAGGTGTGAGCTCAGTGCCCATGTATGAAAGCAGACAATGCAGACTCAAACACAGGCTCTTCCTTTCCTGCCAAAGGGGACTGGAAGTGATCTGAAGTGCAAAAAGAGACAGAAACCACTGACTTCAGTGGAATGTGAAGCATGCTTTCTCCTTTGTTTTCCAGCATGTTTGACTATTAAAAGAAAACATTGTCCCTAGCTTTGAATCCTTCCAACTATAACACTGGCCAAAGCTAAAAGGTGCTGAGCACTTTCTGAGAAGGTGCAGAGCTCCATTAATTCCCATCAAGGCAGTGTAACAATAAAGGGACAGCCTTCTGACACTGGAACACGTTTGCAGCTTTCAAACTGTAATGTTTCTGTGTAATAAAACTGCCCTGCTGGTCCTAAATCTAATCAGTACCACGTGCCCCATCTCTCATGTAAGCATGTTTTGGAGAATACTTTCTACAATAGCTCATCTGTGGATTCAACCACAAATGAAATGTCTTGCTTATGTTGCACTCCCTTTCCTGCCTGCCTGCACAGAATAAAATGAACTGTTTCTTCAGTTATCAGGCAGCCTGTCTCTCTCCTTCAGTCTGAACATATTCAGCATCCCTCCAGGGTTATTGTATTTCTAAATTCCCTATAAGCACATATATGCATACACACGCAAATATAAATACATCATGATAGTTTCCTGTTGCCATGCAAATTGGAAACAAATATGGAATACTTCTGACTTAAAAAGACTTTATGGAGCATTCTATCACTGAAAAGCTGTTGGTTCTAATATATACATATCCGAGGTCAACAGAGCCATATGAATTGCTACGTAATTTCCGTAACAAAACCAGTATCTTTCCAGCCAGACCTTAAATCTTGTAAAACTATGAAAATTAAAATTTTTAAAATTAAAAACTGTCTAGCCGTTTTCTTACTTATATACTCCCACTATCAACTAAGTCACCTGGCCATTCACCAACACCTCTGAGGAAGCTTTCTATCCACAGTTAGAGCTTATTACCATTCCCTAGGAGACATGTTTTGGAAAAGAGGACTTTTACCCTCCATCTGTGTCAAAGGCTTGCAGGTTCTCCTTTTATTTGTTCTCTCACATTTATTTCATGGATTACTGGGAAAAACGGGGTTTTCTGACCCTTTCATATTGGCCTCTCCATATAATTTCCTGTGCTGAAATTCTCTGTGTTCCTTACGCTGTATACAGCAAGGTTCCCTAATTCTTGGTTACTTGGGAGAACCAAAGACTGAATGGTTCTTGTGAGTTTGTGGTGGTATTGCCACTAGACTGCTAGCCCAGCTCTCAATACCTCGCATTGCTAAAATGAGTCAGATTTCGATACGAACTGATGTTTCATTTTCTTAATTGAAATTTGAACAGGCTTCTGGTATGCTTCTCCAGTATGCTTTGAAAAAAGTCACATATGAGTTTGGTTTTAATTCTTAGAAAGTTCACTAGTCTTTCGAGGTTACTCTACTGTTGTTTACACAGTGTCACTCCTGAATGGTAGAGGAGGACCCTCTGACTTGACACAGGAAATCATTAAAATTCCTGGTATTCTTGAAGCAAACTTACGCGCAGTTCCTTCCTCTTTCCACTTCCCTTGCACAAAGCTGTAAAAAGCCAGCTATAACACTTCACAAACTTCTGCCATGAGATGGACTATTCTATGTGATTGATCAAAAGTGCATTTTTTAAAGTCAATCATATAGCATATGTGAATTAATGAAAAACAGATGGAATGCATTTGTCATTTCCTCAACAATATTTTGCTGTCCTTAAAAGCTTTCTGAGGAACTAAAAATATTTCATTAGCATTAAGCAGTTAATCATCATAACCCACTTGTGAGTTACTGTCCCATTTTAAAGTTGATGAAATAAAGACAAAGAGATCAAATGGCTTCTTTAGAGTCACAACAGAAATGGTAATGTTTGTATTTCAGCAATATGCAGAGGCTGCCATCTGAGATTTATGCCTTAGGGGTTGAACAAATGAACAGTTTCCAACCCCACAGGACTTAAATTCTAAATGAAGACAAATAAGAGGTTATGGTGGAAATGGAGGCACAGAGGGCCAAAGTGACTTTCCTGTAGTCACACGGACAGAAATCCAGATCTCTGATGCCATACTGAGATAAACACAGTATAAATGTCAAACCTGCTTGCTAGATAAAGTCCAGGCACGTAATTCCATGCCAGAGGAACAAAACCACCCTTTTCTTTCTCCCATCAACCTTTTCTCATTCTTCTTCCTTTTTTATATGGTCTTAATCTCATATGTTATTACAAATGTTTTCTGGTACCTAGATATAGTCTTGGATGAGAAACAAAGCTTTAGTTTTCTCCGAGAAGAGAGCCACATTCTCCTGTATAACAGATATATAATCAGCCAGAAGAACATGACCCTCCCTTTAGCTCTTGAAGCTGCAAATACTTTATAACATATGTCCCATCAATGTTTTGGCAGAGCTATTCCAGTAATGATTGTAGGGAAGCAATAAATTGGGAAACACCTATTATAAAACTTCTTATGTGCAAGTCGACAAGAAGATATATTAAATGTTTGCATTTTTCCTATTCCTTTTATTTCCGTTAGCAACATATAAAGACTGCATAGGTTCCTCTCAAATAAAACCAACAAGTCAAGCAGGGTTTATAAGCAACTGAGATAGTTAATAGTAAGATGAAGTCCAACAGGAAATTATCAGGATTATTAAGATGCTCTTTTTGTTTGTTGGTTGGTTTGGTTTTTTTTTTTACAGTTAAATTCATGTCAGGATTTATATGAAAGACTAAATTGCCTATATAAAAAGTTTTGGGGTGTGTTATTGGGCATACTTGATTACCAAGAGACAAAGACCTAATGAAAATCATATTGCACAAAGCATGAACTGTTGTGGAGTAACCCTCTGGCACAATGAGCCCTACAGTGGCTTAGCCACATTCATGGGAGAGCAAGAACTATCTGCCATAGTCCTTCTTCTCATTCCCCAATCAGACAAAAAGCGCAGAGAAGCAGACAGCGGGTCAGTCCTTGGTTCTACTCACCACTAGAACATAAGTGAGACTGTGTGAGCTCAAGTAAAATGTGAAATAAATGCATTTTTTTCAAAATTGCAATCTTTGAAAGAGAGCAAAAGACTGTTGTCTCTTCCATAGGTTACCTGGGCAGCTCCTAAGAAAGGCTCAGAAAGAAGTCTTCTGTTAGCTGTAAAAGATTATGCATTGTCAGGTTTGACCTAGGGTTTATATTAACTATGTAATACCTGAATATTTGAATGTCTCCTTATAAAGATTAAAAACAAAAGTTTTCTTATTATGATATTAAAAATAAAGCAAACTTTCCTTCCTCCTTCACCTAGATAAAAAAAGTGCTATTTTTTCTATAAGAGAAGTTTATTTATACAAGGGCTAAATCTTGTTAAATTGGGTCTAAAGCAATTAACCTATTTCTTACTGTCAGATTTAATTGCAATTTGACCTAATTGAAGACTAAAACCTCTGCTACACTTGTCTGAATTACCTTTTTGTATTGAGCCTGAAAAAACATCACAGCTGGAATAAGCTGTACACAGAGGTATTAAAGAAACTCCAATGAGGGGCCGCTACACTTTTGGATAAGCATTTTGGAGCCTAAGTATTTCCAGGATATAAAGAGATGTTATGTTGATTTCAGTACGCATAGAATGGCTCTCTTCTAATCTCTCCCTGGGTAACTGCCAATGAAATTTCTCCAGATATACATCAGTATTAGTTATAAGTGAAACAAGTAATCTAATTTTAAGGAATTATCCAGAATCTAAAGAAAACACAGAGAGAAACTGCATTTTAATAGCTTCCAATCCACCGATTTCTAAGGGTTTCGGGCAACTGCACTAATGTAGAGGCCTTGCTCTCTCTACTATTTGTTTATCACTCTCTATTATGAAAACATGGAAACATATTTAGAATGCAACTAGATACTCCTGTGAACTGAACTAGTGTTACCAGGAATTCCATGTTATATAGTTCATCCCTTTTCTTCAGTCTAGGGTAATTCATATCATCAGAAATTCAGCATGTAATTTGTGTTGTGTTTTGGTTTAAAAAAAAAAAGTATTTGGAAAAGTACCTTGTTTTTAAAAACATAGCTTGTTCAGCATTTAAGCTGAATAATCAGGACATATATATATGTACGTATATGACAAAATGTTACACCTATAAACAATTCAAAGACCTTTTCTATACTACATCTATTATGTATTTGAGCTTGTTTGGAGACTGCCCAGATGTGTCCCCTTTCTATTTTAGAGTCCTGCCCTAAATTACAGACAACCAAAAGTGGGAAGCAATCTGAGTGTTTGCAAAAAAAGAGTTATAAATACTTTGTAGCAGCTTGTTAAAGCAGAAGAAATCACTTGACTGGGTCAAGGTCTGTGGCATCTGTCATTCTGATAGAGCTTGTTTTGACTACGCTGGAGGCTGCATGGGATGATTGAATATTTTGGTTTCTACCTCTTTTGCCTGAAAAATGACCAGCAACCAGGACTATCACATTTTGACAGATGGAAAACAACTGTTCTGCTGATTCTGTAAGAACTTATGGTTTTCTTTTTGTTTTGGTGGATGCTCAACGATATACTTCTAACTCTGCTGTGTATAAAGCGTCCTACACGTTGTAACAGGTAGGAGCAGGGTAGAAGAGAGACGTTTTGAAGATTTGACTTAGCTGACGTATTACTGACCTACAACCTAACTGTACAAAGAGAGCCCATGACCCCATAAATTCTGCGAGTTGTAAAAGGCCATGGCTATGTCAACTGATTCATTTCTCCGTTACTGGAAAACTGACTTTGCTACAGTAACATGCTGTACTTTAAAGGTCACAGTGAACAGGGCTGTGATAAATCAGGCTTGACAACCACATAGTGGGTCCATGATAACAAAACAAGAAGCTTTAAAATAAGTAAACAATAAAGTACGTAGAACAGCCAGAATTCTATTTTAGCCTGATTAGAACAGTAAAACCGTAAGTAGGAAAGCAGCATATTGTCTGCTGTCTGGAGCATTTTTCAGGTGCCCATCACAGCATTGATTCCAGGAGGGAAGGAATCTCACACAGTCCTCTATCCCATATAGTTACTACTAGATACATGTAGACAATCTGCTCATTTCTTCAGAGAAAATCATTTAAATTCCTAAAAAGAAATTATGCTTCAAACTTCCTGCCCGTAATGGTAACTGCAGTTGTCACCTATTATCAGACTGAAAATAGAATGATGAGATCAAATACATTCAAATAAAATTCAAGATACCGGATCTTCTGGAATAACAAAGCAATGTTTGATAGATGACCAAGTTTGCAAGCGAGAGAGTTTGGCAAGAATATGTTTCTGGCTTTCACAGAGAGCCAATAAACCAGTGTTTTACTCTCAAAATACACTAAATTGAGTATAGTGTTATTGATTATTGCTTTCTGTGTATTTTAAGCATGCATAGACTCACAATTTCTATAATCCAGCTTTATCTGCATACTCAATTTGCTTGTTCATCTCAACAGTCAGAAAGGAACACACTGCATCCACAAGGGTTTGCTCAAACTTTCAAGTTTCTTATCTAAGTTTAAGCATAAGAATTTAATTTAAAAAATGCAACCCATATATTGAAAGTCCTGCCTTTGTGGAACATTCTGGGGTTTTTTAGGTTAATTTTATTCTCATACCATTATTGTAAAATAAGTCTAAATACTGGAAACCTAACACCCTTAATTGTAATTAATTTAGCAGGAAGATACAGGTATTCGGCATTAACCAGGATCTTTGGATCTAAAGAATAACATCTGTTTATCAAACAACCCATGCCATAATCTTAACTACCCATATGATTGAAACACCATGATGTTTTGGTTTCGACCGAATGTGTATTTTGTTCTTTATCTCAAGCTTTAGTCTGAAATTAACTTACTGTATCTCAAATTATTGCAGATTATAGACCTAAAGAATGTCAGACCCTTTTTTCCCCAACTTCTTTGAGCTGCTGTAACAATCCAAATAGTGCTAAACCAAACTAATTAAATCGGGATTATGTTTGTTTTCGCTTATCACAGCAATCACAGCATGATAGATTAGTTTGCTAGAAAAAAAAAGAGGCAGTGGATATGTCTATTTTGTGCAATAAGGTACACTGCAGAGACCCATGAGCTTGTACTACCTTGAACTAGTATTTTTATACGGCATTACACACTGGCGGTAGAGATCACACAATCATAGAATCATAGAATGGTTTAGGTTGGAAAGGACCTTGAAGATCATCGAGTTCCAACCCCCCTGCCATAGGCAGGGACACCTCCCACTAGACCAGGTTGCCCAAGGCCACGTCCAGCCTGGCCTTGAACACCTCCAGGGATGGGGCCTCAACAACCTCTCTGGGCAACCTGTTCCAGTGCCTCACCACCCTCAAAGTGAAAAACTTCTTCCTAATGTTCAATCTAAACCTGCCCTCTTCCAGTTTAAAGCCATTCCCCCTCGTCCTATTACTACAGGCCCTAGTAAAAAGTCCTTCCCCAGCTCTCCTGTAGGCCCCCTTTAGGTATTGGAAAGCCGCAATAAGATCTCCCCGGAGCCTTCTCTTCTCCAGGCTGAACAGCCCCAATTCTCTCAGTCTCTCCTCATAGGAGAGATGCTCCAGCCCTTGAATCATCCTTGTGGCTCTTCTCTGGACACACTCCAACAGGTCCATGTCCTTCTTATGTTGGGGACTCCAGAGCTGGATGCAGTACTCCAGGTGGGGTCTCACGAGAGTGGAGTAGAGGGGCAGAATACCCTCCTTTGACCTGCTGGCCACACTTCTTCTGATGCAGCCCAGGATACAGTTGGCCTTCTGGGCTGCGATGGCACATTGCTGACTCATGTTGAGCTTCTTGTCAATCAGTACACCCAGGTCCTTCTCCTCAGGGCTACTCTCCAGCCATTCCCCACCAAGCCTGTATTTGTGCTTGGGATTGCCCCGACCCAGATGTAGGACCTTGCACTTGGCCTTGTTGAATTTCATGAGGTTGGCTTGGGCCCACCTCTCCAGCCTGTCCAGGTCCCTCTGGATGGCATCCCTCCCCTCCAGCATGTCTACCTTGCCAAACAGCTTGGTATCATCGACAAACTTGCTAAGGGTGCACTCAACCCCACTGTCCATGTCACCGACAAAGATGTTGAACAGTACAGGTCCCAGTACCGACCCCTGAGGAACACCACTTGTCACTGGTCTCCACTTGGACATCGAGCCGTTGACCGCAACTCTTTGAGTGTAACCGTCCAGCCAGTTCTTTATCCACCGAGTGGTCCATTTGTCGAATCCATGTCTCTCCAATTTAGAGACCAGGATATTGTGTGGGACAGTGTCAAACGCTTTGCACAAGTCCAGGTAGATGACATCGGTTGCTCATACCAGCTTAGGTACAAAAACCAAGTAATCATGTTTATTATTTGCTTTGAATATAAATAATTAGATTTTTTAATTAAAAATAAGACCAGGATGCCAAAATACTCCATGCATAATGGTGACTAAAAATTAGTTTTTATGACGTGAATGGGGAAAAAAAAACATGTTTCAGGATGGCTGCTGCAGTTTTTTTCCATAAAGAAGAACTTATATAAAAGGTATATGACCGAGTAGACAGGCCAGAAAAATGTCAACTGATCCACCATAGAGAAGCTTGTCAAAAACTGTAAATAGTTCTTCTTTTATACCACAAATAAAGCACTCATACAGACTGGAATGCTTCGTTAATTGTATGTGACTTTTTCATTGATGTGATACTCCCCAGGCAACTTCTAAATTTTATCTAAGACTTCCTTTTCCTCATTTAAAGCTGAATGATTTCCTTCTATGGTTTTATCAATGGGCCAGAAAGGCTGATAAGATTGCTTCCTTCCTCTGTCAGATATGTTTGGACTTCTGCCATCCTGTCTTGAAAAGTAATACATTTGCTTTCCTGTCCTGCGTAGAAGCAGCAAGTGGGAGGTGACTAGCTTCATTCATAAAATGTAGCTGGAAGGTGAACGTAAGCAATGGAAAATCAAACTAAGAGACAGGTTTGCATTTGAGCTACTCAAATTCTCAGCCATTGCACCTCCAATAATCTACTGCTATAAGGACAATTGCAAGAGTACCATGAAGCAAATCTCTTCTCAGAAGACTGCCTGACTGTGAACTACTGTGAAGTCCCTTCATGAGGGAGGTGGGAAGGGTCCTAAACTCTCCTCCTGCCTCTCCCTTACTGTTCTACTCTTCCCTCCTCTTCCCCATTACACACTTTTGATACAGAGCTCTATTCTTATCAGTTCCTTGCACACCAAAATGAAGTAGGTCTGAGGGAGATGAAAGCATGACCTCATTTAATCCTGCACTGTACCCCTCCTATGAAAGAGAATGTCTAGGGCTGCAGCCAAAAGTGATTCTGCACTTTTGCGGCATAATGGGAAAGCTCTCTCCCTTCCTACTTCATCCTCACAGGAGGAAGAACAAATTTGGACTTAACAGAATCTTCAGGATTTACCATACATGCTCTCGCATCTCATATTGGACTTCAGCCCAACATGTGAGTGAGTGCAGAAGCTACAGGGAGCTTGAAACAGCTCCTGTATATAAATGTTAAGCGGCATGAATCATTAAAGTTATCTATTTCCTGAACACAAGCACAAAGGCAGCAGCTGTTTTTACAAGATAAACAATATCACATCCTCCTGCACTTAAAAGGAAGAATGAGTCCTGAACTGCTACATATTCCTTTAAATAAAAAAGACCCCCATCAATTAATATAAATAAAGTTCCCATAGCTTTTTTGCTGTCAGTTTGAGCCATATTTAATTTGTGAGACAGTCTTCTAATACAATTAGCCTCAGTCTGATGTAGCATTCTCATTTCTTTGCCAAAAACACCTTCTGCAGCACTTAATGCAATCTGAGTTTCATGTTTCTTCTCCAGAAATGGATGCATTTCATTGAGGAGCGATCTCTCTTCACGTCGGCCTGACACAGTCCATTACTGCATCATAGTTCATCAGCCTGGAACGCAAGCGTGATACAACGGGGCTTTTTCACTGCCTTTCTCCTTCGGATCTCTCAGCTTCAGTTGCAGCAGCATCAGTGAAGCCATTAGTTGGTGCTGGCTACCTACCCTGAGACACGAGTCCAACTCAGCAGCTACTTCGTGCAGCTTACTATGCACCTTCCTCAGCATGAAATAACCCTGTCCAGCCCCTCCTGCCTTCCTCTNCAGTCTCCAGCCTCCTTGTTCTCACCATTTCCCAGTCCCCTGCTCCTCTCTTCCTCTCCTCAGATACTTCACTTTCCTTCATGCCCACCTCCACCCATCCTCTGAATTCCTTCTTAGCTACATTTGGATCAAAGCACAGTGTATGCACAGCGCTTCAGCTGCTATCCGTATGAGGCTGTACTAGAACTACCATTATATCCTTTGTGGTTACTCACCATCCCCGCTCCAACAAAGACTGACATATTGCAGAGCTCTGGGCATATCTATGATTGTCTTAGAAAAACTGTGGCGTGTTTCCTGCCCAGAAAAACTATAATGGGAAGGGTGGAATTGGCTGCCCAGGCCTACGTCATACTACACAAGAAGTTATTTTAATGCAATGGCTTTTTCTTAGGGGCAGTATCTGCATGGTAATACAAATACAACATAAAATACTAACGAGGTTATTTTTGAAGAAAAAATACACATATATATATATAAGCACTTATATATATACATATGTATGTATGTATTTATGCACATATATATATAAGTACTTATATAGAAGTGGATTCATTATTTGCTTTTTGCAATTCCTTAAATTCTATAAAAGCCTAAGCAAACAAATTTTGTGCTCCCAACTTTCAAAAAAATAGTACCATCCATTCAACTGCTGAGAGCGGCAGTTGCAAGAATATGGAACAAATTAAATTCCTAAATTATGATACGGTTAAATTGAATATGGCTTGGAAAAAACTTCACTTCTAGTGAAAAGCAACCCCTTGAGGAAATTTAAGAGGTGAAGTCATAATGTGGGCTACTTACTGCCAGAAGAAAACAATATCATCCCATGCTGAAATGCTGATTGATCTGGCAGTAATCTAAATATTGGGGGTATTAAAAGTATTATTCTGCAAAAGATTCTAGTTTTCAGATTCATTAAAAGCTGAGTTTTAACTCTAAAATCTGAATCTTTACCACAGCAAAAAGCAATGCAAACAGCGTCCGAGAAGCAACACATCAAGAAATCTTGCAAAGTAATTTGGTTTAACTTTCCGTGCCATAAAAGTATGTGGTCTAGTGGTCTACTAGTGGGTACAGTAGCAAAAGCCAGGAATTCCATATTTCCTATCCTGCCTGGATCAATCAATGGCCTTAAGAAAGCTCTGTTGACCTATCTGCCTTAGTTTTTCAGAGTGGAGAAAGTTCAATAAGAAGCAATGGTAATAATCTAAAGAAATTTTTACTACAAAGGAAGAGTTCTGTAACTTTCAAATGGGACAGAAAGATTTCCCCAAATTGGTCCATTAAGGAATAATATCAAAAGGGTATAGAATAAAATATTTGCTTCTCTTGTGGATGGCAGCAGAAGTTGGACCTTTGCGGAAAAGGCCTAAAAATGTAGCATAGACTAAAAAAACACAGGTTCTACAGAAACAGAAAAATGTTCTATAGGAATATTACTTGTCTAAAAAAGCTATATAATTTTCTAGAGAATCAGTCTTTGGAAATTTTAGAAGTTTACAGAAGAAATATCATTTTCTGTCTATATTGATTATTATGATAATTATTAAAATCTGATATTTATAGATAGCTTGTAATTTTCTATTAGAACTGGAAAGACATCCTTTAAAGAAAGAATCAAACTTCCATGCCTGAAGCTGTATATTTCTTGTTTAGATTTTACAGTAACATTTTACCTAGGAAGTTCTTTGCCCTTGCTTTTATACTTGGCATCTTAAATATAACCTACAGTAAATATATAGATTATAGAAGATGAATGCACATCACCATATGTTTGAAATTGACGCTTGATCTTACAGCATTAGGAGACTTTTTTTTTGTTTTTCTTTTGTTCCTCTGTGTTGACATTTCACAGAATGTTATTTTGACACCAATTCTAAGAGTGTGCACAATCCCAACAGTCAGCACTTCTGAGAAAGATTATGTAGCATTCTCTGCTCCCTCCAACTCCACATGGTATCTGCTCATCTATCAGTGAACACCTGTGTTTTTTGAAAGACACTGCTCTTAGGCATCAGAGACAGGCTTCAAACGAGTCATAGCTGTGTGAATTCAGTGGCAGAAGGATAATGACTATCACAGCTGGATAAATGCAAATTTATATACTTTCAAAAACACAGATTTAGAAAGTTAACTTTATACCACTTCCTTAATGTATATATTCTGCCATACTCATTTAATCAAACATTAAATCAAATATTAAATCAAACCCATTAGATTGCCTCTGCTTTTATGACATTAGGCAGCATTTTAACATCATACTATACTGTATGGGAATGGGATCAGACCCCTGATAAAGTTATGAAACTGAAGAAACTTAGCTCAAAAGCAAGTTCACTGGATTCTCTGAACCTGGGATTTTCTTTCCTCGAGATACATCCTCATTCCTCCTGTTATTTTTTAGTGTAACTTATGATATGCCTTATCTCAAACAGCATCTAAAATTGTAAGTGGAATCCTAGATGCCCTTGCATCATTTGCCTCTCTTTGCTAGAAACTTCTTGATAATTTAGTTCTTTTCCAAAACTTAACTTTGTATACTGGGACCATTCTTCTCATTTCTGGAAGTCTTACTTAGAGCTGAAAGCTACAGAAGACCCACACAGCTCCAAATGAACTGGACACGTTGCCTTTCCAGACACACGTTGGCTAGGAATGTATGGCATTCCCAGTCTCAGAACCATAAATGTAGAAGTCAGAAAATGGAACAAGCGTACACATCAGAAATTGCTTATTTAATGATTTCCGTCTGTATGCAGCTTGAAAACCTGTGGAGGCTGTGATTTTCCTTGACTTAAGTAACTGAAAATTACACAAGAAAATTTACACATTTCCAGCACAGTAATTCTTAGTTTGTTGTTTGAATAATTCTTTAAGCATTTGCCATTCCAAATGTGTATTTTGAGTGGTGTTCCCAGAAACTTAGGTCGGTGGACAGGTTTTTGTTCCTTTGTTGACAAATCACAGACAGGTAATTATCGTATGTAAGTATGGAAAATCAATTTTATAAGTGCTGGGATTGTTTTTTAAGTATTCTTCTAATTCGAACCAGTCTTTTGCATCTACTCACCCACATCCTCCTCAGGTATTTCAGTCCTTTCAGAATATCCTCTAAAATTTCAAAGTCAAAGTAACACAATCACCCCCCTTCTTTAAATCAATCCCTCTTCTTTTCTGTTACAATGCAAACATTTTCAAACAACGATGGATAGAGAGAAGTTAAGCTAAGACAGTTACTTAGTTTTATGCCTTATTGACCCGCTCTTACCCCTTATGTACCCTGACTCTGAACAGTTTTTTGAGTTTCTCTGAATATCTTACACTAGTTTCATTTCCAAGTGTTAGTGAGACTATCATGTTTTAATGTTATATATTACATATTTTAATGTTATTTGAATTGTGATGGTATCCAGAAACCTCAGCTATACATACTGTGACATCTCCTGTACAAAGTAATAAACGATAGTCCCTGTTAATTTAAGAAAGAAGCAGTCATTTGCTCCGCTAAGGCAGGATGGTCCCCTTCCTTGTATTTCCAGTAGACTTTGTTCATCGGTTTCTAAATATTCCAAGTGATTTTGTTTCTAGCACTTATTCTGGGAGACTACTTCACAATCTAATAGGTCTTGCTGTCACAAAGTTCTTCCTGCTATTCAGCCTACATTTTCTGTTTCCTTTTTAAAATTTTAAAGCACAACGTTTCTGTTTGTATTGCCCAATACAGCTCTTAGAATGGAATCCCTGTTAAGGGCCACAGTAGGGTATTGATGATTGGGTTCTTTCCCATTTGGGATAACTTTACAGAAAGTAATATGCTTCTCATAATTTTCTTATTGTATATTTTGAAGTATAAATTAAATGAACAACTATAACAACCCATTGGGATGCTCAGCAACACAAGAGTATCAGCCCTTGAAAAGCCTTTACAGTACAGTCTGACTTCAGGTTCAAAGGACTACATTAATTCCTGGACCAAATCGACCGACAAATATCATTCTACACAAAACAAACATTCAATCCCCCAAACTTTAAAAGAAGATGGGCCAGGTCTGAATAATTTAATATATTTAGTAAGACTATAATCCTAGTGATCTCACTTTTAAAAACTTACTGTTTTCTATTTGATAAATCTGAACCACAGCAGATGGAATCCTTATTCTATGAGTCTATGTATGTCTATTGGTCACTGCATTCTTCAGGCAGAAGAAATCCTGCTTGAGATTAGGCTGAAAGCACTGCGGCTGCCAAACATCTGTGAGAAATTGAACACTATTCATTTATAATCTGAAACCTGAGTGGACAACTAGTTGTTGGCCTCTTCTGTCTAGACTGATGTTGTTCCCCACCCCCACCTCCATGTAAAAGGGTCAGCCAGGAACCTGCAGGACAGAAAGAAAACGGTCCAAATGACTAACACTTTTCATTGAAGTAATCAGAGTTCACTTGCACACTCTTTTCTCTTCCACTTCCATCAAAACATCAGTAAGAGGAAAGCATGGTTTTAAAGTTGACAGCTATGAAAATAAAATGCCTGGCGGAGGTTCTAAGAAAAGGCATGCCCTGGTTTTAATTTGCATTACGTAGAGGGCCTCTAAAAGTGAAAAAGCATGTGGTATGCTCGAGGCCCCTTGCAGCTAAAAGACTGGAATGAGAGTAAGTTCATTTATGCCCTCACTTTATTTACAGTCCTTTCCACATGAAGGTGCTTTTTTAATCACTCAGAGTTTCATCCTTAACTCATTCTTTGGGCTTTTACCTCTAATAAAAACCTGTCATACAAAAAACCACTGTGGAGTGTTAGTTAAGCCTCCCAAAATATGCTTAGCCTGAAAAACATAAATATTATAGTCCTTCATTTGACAGACTGGTAAAGTGATTTATGGAAATGTATTTTCCATACATACAAAAAATGGTGAGAGAGATGTCTACATTTACATGCCAACATTTTGAATTAAGAGCAACTATAGGTAGTTAGAGGCTGATTTTTAAAGAGTTGATCATTCAGAAATTCAACTAAGTTTAATTACTAATTTACAACATAAACAAGCCTAGCTATGAAGTTGTACATATATAAGAAGACTCTTACCTCCACTATATCAGTGTGGCCATAATGAATTAAACATCATTATATTGGCAAGCTGGAAAGATTTGGATTCAGTTAATTAATATCAGCATAAAGCCAGCACAGTTAATAGGTCGAGATCTCAACAGAGGTGATTCTCGATGAAACTAGAGTAATGCCATGAAAGATCACAGTAGCAACAGCAGGAAGCTGGAGGAACACGATGCTGATGGGGTCTCATATATTTAATCAATTTTGAAAATTTACCTTTTTTGCGAATAAGAGCTGTGCTTCTACACGTCAATCTCTGTCTTGTTCATCTGTGAGGTGGGAGGGTATCAGCTTGCAAGATGACCCTATTGTTATTTAAACAAAGCTTTTAGCATTTAATCATTATAATACATTTTTGTACCAAGTAGATTAGATATAAGAATTTGTATAGTAACATCTGTGATTAACAAGACAAAACGCCTCTTTTTTGGTTCCCATGGCATTATCTCTACAGAGGACTAGATTTTTGTTCTTTTAAAAATGTTAAGTGAATCTGTGAATTCTATTGTACTTTTATCCATTTTAATAGCATAAATATTCTGATTCATGGGAAGTGCTTTTTGCTTTTAATGACACAGTATCTAATAGGTTTATGCTAAATCCTTAATCATATTCCTCCTGTTTAGCTTTTGCTCTTGGACATAAAAACAGAAATGGTCACAGAACTGCAAGCCTGGAGAAAGATCAAAGAGACAGTTAAAAAAATGAAGTAAATACACATAACTGCAGTGAAGATTGCTGATAAGCACATCACAGTGGGTGCAGTAATCACACACTACAGTATGATCACTCTCAAAGTTTGATTTGAAACTTGGTATTTGACCGAACAGATCAGAGACACAAAGCTTGTAAATACATTACAGCTGACCTCTAGTAAAATCATTTTTTATTACCAATGAGTATAGAAGACCTAATTGAGATTGGAATTCAAATCTTCATAGGTATTATGCAGTTAATATACTAGATAATATTTGACAAATATACTTGCCCAAGAAAACATACAGTCTAAAAAGGATAGAAGGAAATCTGGAAGAAAGGTGCTATTTTTTTCCATTTTACAGGTTGGAAACTAAAACACAAAATGGTTTCAAGCTTAACCCAAAATATAATGATTTCTATGGGCTTTGGCTAGACTCTTGGATTATATCGACATTGTTTCCAAATGTCACCGCAGAAACTGCCAGACTGTACACAGTACAGTGCAAGGGGTTTTGGCAAGATGGTGCGATAATGCAGGCTGCTCTGTGGAATATGTGATACAGGCAGCAGAGACACCGCTGATCATCACCATGAAAGTCTGCAAGGACATACCGGAGTACTCTGTAAATCCGGGTGTTTCTGGAGACTTCCCGTAGTTTAGCAACGGTGTGTCTTTATGACTCCCCAAGGGCAATCAAAATGTAAGGCTAAGATCATGAGGGAATTTGGCTTTAAGGACACTATCACAGGCATTTTTTTATCCATGTACGGTATAACTCAATGTTTTGTAAGTGTTTGAATTTAGATCTAAGCTTCCCATAATTCAGAAATAACCTGTTCCTCTAGTTTGAGTCCTTAAGAAATGAAACAGTTTAGTTCATCCAAACACATGCAAGTTTGGATGCTTCTCTAGGTCTCTGGAGTCTGCAAAAGTAGGACAAGAAATCTCATAAAAATGTATGTGACTTCAAGAAAAGTTCCATGCCGGGTGTGGCTGCAGAATCAGACCTGATGAAGTGCTCCTTTTACTCAAGCTTCATTTTCCAGAAACCCCTGGGCTGGTCTGATTCTGTACACGTGATCCTGGGCACGTGTGTTTGAGCTATCCAGACATTCCCTCAACACCCCAAAGTGGGGTGTATTACACTTTATGGAAGATTGAGAGAAATTCTTATTGCAATGATTTAAGAAGACTACAATTAATGAACTAAATACATGACACTGCCAAATAAAACTAAAGAATTCAAGGCTGTCTGTACATTCCATTCTTCACTAAAACTTTGTCAGAGTCAGCTCACACTTTATGAAAACCAATGGATTCGTGATTGTTAGATTTAGTTTTGTACTTTATTGTTTCATTTTAATCATTATTTTGAAAATAAAAATGAATTCTGATATATATTATAATTTATATTCTCCTTTAGTCCACACTGCATTTCATAATAGTCTTTACAATTTTAAATTGAAATGGTTGTTTATTAATATTGCATTTTCCACTGTGTTTACACATACAAAATCACAGCATTGTTGTTATAAGATTTCTGAAAAGTGTGGAACAAAGCACTTGCAAAAGATGTGTTTGCTGCTTTCAATTTTCAGCAGGGCATATTAAGCCAACATTTTAAAGCTACAAAATAAATATACCCTTACAACCTCAGATGTAACGAGGTCTTTGCTTGAGATTTTAACAAGTAATATCTAGGCACAGGTCCCCTGAAAAATCAAAGTTCAACCCCTTTACAATGCGCCTTACAAAATAGTCTCCAGTGCTGCAGGTTCTGCAGACTTTATGTGGCCTGTTAAAATCTGCACAGTGGGCCACAAAATAATAAAGTGTAACATTTCTCCTATTTCAGAGTTCTATATGTTTGTTTCCTTATTGCTCTTGATGTCCTTGAATTAAAGCAACAAATTTTGTAATCCTGCAGCCTTTGACAGATGCAATTGCTCTGCTGCTTAGTTCTTTTTAAAAATGTCTATTATCTTTCTTCTTTAAGATTATTTGAAGTTTCCAACACTGCAAATTACCTGCCTTTATAAAGTAATGTGTAGATACGAGTAAATATTTAGGACTCAGATCAGGATGCAACAACTATGATAATCTTTAAAATTATTATTTTGATATTCTTTTTATCATTGACAATATTCCTTACATTAAGAAGACATGTTCATCCTCAAAAAGATATCTCCAGTAGAGAATGCACCATATCCATATAATAATGTAATGACAGAGACTGTATGCAATTGCAGTATGAAAAATATGCTAACATTGCTTAAAGCTTACCAGCTTCTTTTCATCATTTTTACTGCCTCATTTAAGAAAGCATTATAGAATTGAACAATGCAAAGGTATTTTTAGAACTGAAACCTATAGCTCATGATCTAGTATTTGCCACTGATGTGAACAAACACTACTCTATGATGCTTAGCTTAGCCAGTGAAAAAACTCACGTGAATTTCCATAAGCTTTAAGTCAGACATTCAACCAAAAGCTGTAAAAACTGTTTCAAACGATTCTGAGGCCATCAGTTCTTCCTTAAAATGCCATACCAATCTGCCTCATGCTTTTCAGATTAGGCCTTTCTTCTCTTCTGTCTGGGCCCTGAAGGTTATATTATGCATAAATGTGTATAAACCGTATTTATTTGCATATTACACAAATACTTATTCTATTTCCTCTGAAAGTCTACTCCACATGTTCAGTACTTTTATTTTATATTGACTTTTAATGTGGATTTTTTCAACTCCAGATTTTTTAGCCATCTGCTTACCTTACCCAATTTATTTTCATGTATTTAGTCATTTATTTTACACGTATATACCATATCAACATACACTCAACTCTTGGCCACTGCCCACTGCCACAGATGCCATCTTTCCTTTCTATGTGTTCAGACTCCTGGTGCAATCATATAGCGAGGGTTTACGCTTTTCCACACTGCCGCCATTTTCTGTAGTTCCCATGCAGCAGGGAAGTACTGGGCGCAAGAGTCTCACCGCCCAACCTGTGATAAAAGTCTGTGTTCTGTATATACAGTCCAGTTTTTTTCTACAAAGTATTGTTACAGATTTGAGGACTGAAGATAAAAGTAAGCCCATGAGAAGTTTTAGATGTTAGGAGCCTTGGACAAAGATCAGATGACTCTGATCAGCCTGACAATTTGTTTTATATCATCTTTCATAGAATCATGGAATAGTTTGGGTTGGAAGGGACCTTTAAAGGTCACCTAGTCCAACCCCCCTGCAATGAGCAAGGACTCATTTCTGTAGTAAGCACTTTTTTTTGGTGGGTTGAAGGACCTCCTTTCCTACTAGTACTCAAGTTAAGACCTCCTGATGTTAATCCTCATCTGCTCTCAGTTTGTTCTTGTTAAACAGGAATACTTGGAACAACACAAACACATTTGTATTTTTATCACACATTATCATAGAATCATAGAATCATAGAATGGTTTAGGTTGGAAAGGACCTTGAAGATCATCAAGTTCCAACCCCCCTGCCATAGGCAGGGACACCTCCCACTAGACCAGGTTGCCCAAGGCCACGTCCAGCCTGGCCTTGAACACCTCCAGGGATGGGGCCTCAACAACCTCTCTGGGCAACCTGTTCCAGTGCCT
>VUYV01000039.1:2499528-2526097 GCA_008711295.1 Anarhynchus alexandrinus
GGCCACAAACACACTTTTGATGTTCCTTGCACTTATGTCTTCTCCATCTGCAAGACACTTATTTAAGCTACTTCCCTTTCCTGCTGGCTATGCTATTTTATTATTCTCGATTGATTAGATGGATTTATTATAATATTCTTATCAGAGTATGGGATGATATTAGGACTTCTGACTTCGTAAAACAGGCCAAAGAAATAGGATGCCAGAAATAAAATGAAAACTTAAATTAGTATCTTCCACTTTCAGCATTTGTTATCACTGGAACAAAACACACGACTTCTGAACAATGTAGCAGTTTAAGAAACTATTCCTCATAAATGAAGGCCCCCCATTCCCAGTGTACACAACAGATGCTGACTACAGCACAGAGCTACAACACGGCATAATTTTGAACTCTGCAGTGGCCACCACCTCCAATATCTCCCATACGGGAGAACACGCAAGTAGAAAGGAGGGGAAAAAGGGAAGAGCCAGGCAGCAGAGGTGCAATGTACCCCGGAGGGTAAGCTGGTCACAACAACTCGGCTAATCAACAGCCTAACCTATCTCCTGCTAAGCCCACATTGCGTTTCAGTTGATAATGCAACTTCTCAGCACCGCTGTGTTTCAGAACAAGTTGTACTTGGCAGGCTGCCGTGGTGCTGAGTGATCCTTCTCCTGCGGGATTCCAGAGCTTCCACAAACACAACAGGTCACTTTCCACTAATGTGACATAAAAGAAAGAGATTGAAAATGTCAGTGTTGACATTGGCTGCCTGCTGAAATCCGTATGCAGAACCGAGCTCTGTTTACAATCCCAAAGTTAAAGGGAAATCGCATAACTCCCTCTTCCCCCACCCGCCTTCACCTCTCCCACACACAGACACGCCGCCACGCTGAACAGCTGGCTGGTGTCTGAAAAGAATGGCCACAGACTAATGAATTTGAATCATTTTTAATGAGCACACATCCAGCTTTAGGATGATAATGGTTGAATACTAAATGCTATATTGCCCTGCTGCCAGGGATAACCTCACTCTACCTGTGGTACTGGAAGGAACGCACAAATATCTAGCAACTCGCACTTCAGGTGTTTCTCTCGGCCTGCTTATCAGTGAAAACATCTTTTGTAACATTTTGTACATTTGAAGGACTTCTTTTTTCTGTAAAATATTCAACAAATGTAAAGTAGTATTTTGGCTGTAAATTAGCACTGCATGGATTGTCTTGTAAGTTCTTTACAGTAGGAAAAGCCTTAATCTTAACCCTTTGGGTTAGTAATGAACTTGAAGATACTTCAGCAAATGTCGGAGAAACACCTTTTTTCTTTTCGGATCAGATTAATTTCAATGTCTCTTTCAGATCACACAAGCAAAACCAATACTTGAAGTCTGAATGTTAAGTATGAATGAGTAGAATGGCAAATAAATTGATGACCTGTAAAACTTACCTAGTTTTTAATGTTAGAAAATGTGATCACAAAACTATCAAACAGAAGACAAAAATTGTTAAAATGCTTTGGAAAGGAGTCCATCAGTGTTACTTTTGATATGTCACACATTACGCTTCAGAAGATGATATGCCAAAATACACAGGGGACTATTGATTTAGCTCTAGCAGACTTACAGCTATTTAGATTTCTCTCCTAAAGATGTGCTGTGTTCATCCCAAGGACAGTAAATTCTTAAAAAAAAACAGGAGAACTAGATCAATTCACATGATTGCAGGTATAACCCACAGTATCCAGGAAAGAATAAAAATTTAAATCGTGATGGTTTTGCTTCCTAAACAGACTTTTGAAACAGCAAAAGCCTCAGTAGGCCATTCAGTAAAGAATACCGCTGTATGAATGCCAATCATGCACCATCTTCTATAACCCATTATTTTTACATTAATGAGTAAATGAACTGTGAAAAGATGTTGGGAAACACAGGAGAGAGAACATACACTGGTTAGCCAGTCAGCTTTTTGGATTTTTAAAAAATGTCATTTATGTCATGCTTCTGTAGCCTAGTTGTAGGGCACCAGCATAAGCTGGCTTGCCACTGGCTGCTGATATCATTTGTTTATTTGTACCCACTTGTGTTAGTACTGGAGCTGTCTGCTTACCAGTTTCTCTGGCTCCATGGATTACCTCCTCTATTTTGATACATTTTCTGAAGCCCTAAGACAACTGAATATTAAAATAAAACAAGAGTCTTTTTTTGAATCCTTGCAGTAAATTTAGGAATATAGTTAGTCAAAATTTCTCGTATTGCAGAAGTGGGATTCCACATCAATATGCAATCACTATCATTTTTATTTCGGAAACAGTAACAGAAACCTGTATCAGCTATTTTTAATGGAATGTTGGTCTTAAAAAATCTTACGGCTTTCTCTTGATCTCAAATATTGTTTAATACAGGTATTAACAATTTGTATTCTTTCAATACTATACTATATACCAGTCATTGAGACTCTTACCACAGTAGTACAAATAAAGAAGATACGTTCTCCTCCTGTGCTTGCAATTCTTCATCCTGTTTCTGTGAAAAAGTGATCTAGTACACTGATTCAATCCACAACTAAAAATTATATTCATGTTTATGTATGTTCTTAAATCACAGTTACAGTAAGAGTAAAATTTGACTCAGTAGCTCTTCGGTTGCTGAATTTTTGAATCTCCTGTTACATTGGTCTGACCTAATGTGTTTCATAAATATGAAACATTAAAAATGAAGAAAAAAAATGGATTAACTGAAGTTGTCTCATTTATTATACTTTAATTACTATTACTGCAACAGCTTGAGCCAGTTTTCCTCTGTGGTTCTAAGAATGGAAAGTTTGAGTTGTACTTCTTTTCCAAATTCTAGTCTAATTCCCCCCAGTCTGAGAAACTGAAATCTCAGAAAGGCCTTGTCTTTTACACATATGTGAAACCTACTGAAAAAACTAATAATCAGGTGGTTAGACTGCACTGAGCTACATGGAATCATAGAATGGTTTAGGTTGGAAGGGACCTTAAAGATCATCTAGTTCCAAACCCCTGCCATGGGCAGGGACGCCTTCCAATAGACCACATTGCTCAAAGCTCCATCCAACCTGGCCTTGAACACCTCCAGGGATGCGGCAGCCACAACTTCCCTGGGTGATTTGTTCCAGTGCCTCACCATCCTCACAGTGAAATTTTTTTTCCTCATATCTATTCTAAATCTGCCCTCTTCCAGTTTGAAGCCATTACCCCTCATCCTGTTACTACATGCCCTTGTAAAAAGTCCCTCTCCAGCCTTCTTGTAGGCCCCCTTCAGATACTGGAAGGGGCTATAAGGTCTCCCCAGAGTCTTCCCTTCTCTAGGCTGAACAATCCCAACTCTCTCAGCCTGTCTTCATGGTAGAGGTGTTCCAGCCCTCTGATCATCTTTGTGGCTCTCCTCTGGACCTGCTCCAATGGGTCCATGCCCTTCTTATGTTGAGGGCTCCAGAGCTCGATGCAATATTCCAGGTGTGGTCTCACAAGAGCGGAGTAGAGGGGCAGAATCACCTCCCTCAACCTGCTGGCCACGCTTCTTTTGATGCAGCCCAGGATACAGTTGGCCTTCTGGGCTGCAAGCACACATTGCCGGCTCACGTCGAGTGTCTCATCAACAAACACCTCCAAGTCCTTCTCCTCAGGGCTGCTCTCAATCCATTCTCCACCCAGCCTCTATTTGTGCATGGGATTGCTCTGACCCAGATGTAGGACCTTGCACTTGGCCTTGTTGAACTTCATGAGGTTTGCACAGGCCCACCTCTCCAGCCTGTTCAAGTCCTTCTGGATGGCATCCCTCCCCTCCAGTGTTTCAACTGCTCCAGACAGCTTGGTGTTGTCAGCAAACTTGCTGGGGGTGCACTCCATCCCAACATCCATGTCACCAACAGCACTGGTCCCAGTACCGACCCCCGAGGAACACCACTTGTCACTGCTCGCCACTTGGACATGGAGCCGTTGACCACAACTCTTTGAGTGAGACCGTCCAGCCAGTTCCTTATCCACTGAGTGGTCCATTGGTCAAATCCATGTGTCTCCAGTTTAGAGACTATTTGTAGATGCATTCCAGGAACCGACTGGATTGTTTATGCCCTGCTGTGTTGTTCTTCCAACAGATAGCAGGGTGGTTGAAATCCCCCCTGAGGACCAGGGCTTGCAAATGTGAGGCTGCTCCTATGTGTCTATAGAGGGCCTCATCCACTCGGTCTTCCTGGTCAGGAACTCTTAAAGCTACTCTTAAAGCTACAAAACCCACTGTGAAAACTGATCATTGATTCTTCCTCTATCCTTTAACCACTTATTCACCCAAGTGAGGATCTTCCCTCTCAACCTCTGACAGTTTAACTTCTGTGGGAGCCTTTGACACATGTGATTTTTTTAAGTGGCTTTTACAAATAAAAGTAGACTGAATCAATTGTTTTTTTCTCATTCACCTGCTCAGTGACTTCTTTAAAGGTTCCAATAGATTTGTGACAAAAGTTGAGTTGACTTTTCCTGAATACCTAATATTTATTACTGTGTGAACTTACTCCACTTTTTAAGTAGTTTCTATTAATTTGCCTGGTACAGTTTTCAACATAGTGGGATTATTATCCTAAGAGAGGGAAGCATTATGCATACTTTCTCTCACATATTACAAAGACAGATTTCCAAGACAGACTTTCATTTAGCCATAACTATTGCACATCAGTTAGCAGCTGGGATCTTGCATAAGTCAGTACATTGCACTCGAATGTTAGGTGGCTGAGTAGAGAACTTCCCAAATGCCATATTCGATTACAAAAAGCAATTCTAACTACTGAAGACAGAGTGCAGGAAGTCATCCAGGGTAAAAGAATTCAACAAAAAAAATCTTAGAAAAAGCTTAACACAAACATAAGTTAATTAAAATATTTTCTATGTTTTATTATGCTATTTTGCTCAGTTACAAGGCCTGTAGTTTAATAAAATCAGAGTGGCATCAAAAGGACAGGGTATTTCCGACCTGCAGGCTGAAATAGATCATGGAAATACTCAAACCTGTCTTATAGGGTTAGTTCAGGTGCCAAAAGCAGTCTAGCTGGGGTGTCAGGGAGTTCAGTTAGGCAATTTGCTCGACCAAATAGAACCCTACCCTTGTTTTAGATTACTCAAATCATCCATTATAACAATAAGTCAGGAATGCTGGGCAGTTTACAATGGAACTATCATATTTTTTTATCTAATAACAACATATTAATACTTAATTAAGATTTTCTGAAACCAAAGATTTGCCCACAGTACAATGTAGGGCACTGCAGAAATACCTGCCACTACCTATGCTATACTTGAACTGGAGGTTATAGGGAATGTTTACACAGCAGAATGTCGGGCAAAGTAGATGTATAGCTGTTTTGCAAAGGCTGTTGACCCAGTAAGTCTGAGCAGAGTGCTCTGTTAATGTCGCTATACTGCTTTCAGGACCTGAGCTATCTCTGCACTGCACAGCACCATGTAAACATCCTTGAGACCCTCTTTTTACTCACAGATCAGGCATGGCAAGCATAACAACCATGCTAGCTTCTCAGGTCACCTTTCTAATATAGCCTAAGATCCTTCAGAGGAAATATTTCTGTAGGCAAGAAGGCAGACCAAGGCTTTAAATTCACTCAGTATTAGGCTTCTCCACCGAAACTAACAACTGTTTTAAGAAAAGCCAAGCTGTGATGTGTACCAGTGGAGGGGCAGCCTAATGTTACAGCTAAACTTACTTACTGTTAGCTTGTGCCAAAAAAATGTTAGTGTCCCTGCCTGTCAGTTTTTGCCCCCCCATTCCCAATCTCGTTTGTGTCATGGAAGAGCCTAAACATTTTTACATCTTATCTACAAATTCCTGCTATAGAAATTAAACTGTTTGCTTGTCTTACAACTTCAGTATTTACAAAGTAGAAGGTCTTGCTCAATCTCTGCTGCTATACCAACAGAGAATCCTCCAGCCATAAAGTCTGTGAAACCAAAGGCCAGCCTTGCTTGACAAATACGTATTTACTTTTTTGACCATATATCACAGTGGCTTCTTTAGTGAAAAAGTGCTTCTTCTAATTACACACTCTCAGTCCTCTGTTCCTGATTCCTTTCCCATATCACAGCTTTCCAAGGTTAATATCATACCGTGATTATATGAGAATTGCATAGGGAAAAGTTGAGAGTATAAACAGGAGACAAAGTGCATATTAAGCAAAACAGTATTTTAAAATAAGTTTTGCTTCTTCATTTTTAAAGTGATCTCGTGCTTTTTCTTTTGTTAACAGTTTATTAGAAGGATTTGCTTACTGAGCAGAATCATCAGTAATAGCTCAAAGCAAAAGTGAAAATTACTCTCAAGTTGGGAAAGATAACTGAAAGCACTACACCTTGTCAGAAGCATGCAAGATGAACATAATAAATAAATAAATAAATACACTATGAAATGAGATTATGGACCTGGTGGTGTTCAAATCTAGATACAGAACTGGATACAAGATACTTTTTTCCCATAAACCATATTTCTAGGTTAAAAGTGAAAGGAATCACGGACCCACTGTCTCATTTAGTCCTTGGAGTGCACTGCATTTTTCTCTTGTAGCAACTAGAGATGAGGTATTGAGCAATTTGATTGTTACTTTAGCTGTGGTAGGACAATAACAGACAAACAAAAGGTTCTTAGTGTTTCTGTTCCTTAAATCCCAGCCTGCACTTGTAAGATGGTCTTGGGTTTTTTTATTCTCCCAAGCCTAACTCACAGAATCTGTTATCCTTAATTCAGTAGTATGTATTTACTGAAAAAAAAGCAAAAGGCATTTCTGTCAGCTAAGAATCTAAATGAGACCTGCACTTAAATTTTTGTCAACTTTCGTTTGTGTATTCTATTCAACAACAACAAAAACTCCTACAGAATTCTGTCTTGATAGAAACTGAAAAGATCTTCTGTTGGGTCTTGCAGTCTGGTTTCGGTAACAAATAAAAATACAGTGCATTCCTCTAAGGAAGTATTCATATGAATCATCCTATTTAAGAAAAGGTGTATTAGAAGAGAATGAATCATTGTTTGCTCTATGCAGTATAGGTGCAGCACATTATAGGTACGGGCATTATTCATCCAGATGTGTAGTAACTTCACTAAAACACTCTTCTTAAGTATTCTAGCCAAAGACACATTATCGTGGAATTTATAACTACCTTACTTTGCGAACAGGTATTCCATTCTGTACATACCAATACAAACAAAATCACTGTAAGCAAAGTAGTCAATCTAGTATTATCAGGTGCATGTATCTTTTTTCTCCTGGTAGTCTGCCCACACAGACTGAAAGCATTCAATCACATTTCATCTTGGAAACTAAACATCACTAACCCTGGTTAACAAATAAATGGGAGATCATAAAATACAGAATCACAGCTGATGTAGAACAAAGAATTGTGACTGACTTCAATAAATGTTAGGCCTCCTATACCAAAAGATTGACTTTATTTAGTTCTACTGTTGCTGCTAAATTGACATGGAAGTAAAAGAAAACAAGGATGATGAATTCCTATGCTCTAGAAATGTAATAATTTCACAGATAAATGTTACTTTCCATTTCTAGAAAAGACAGGCAAGAAAACAAAAATTATCAGGATCACTTCTTTCTTCCTTTGTGATTTCAATTAATGATGAATAAATCTGTAAACTATTTTAGTTTTCAAAACTGAAAATATACAGTGTTAACAGTTTAGTTACAAGCAAAGTTATACCTTTGGCAAATAAAAAAGGAAAAAGTATTTCAAGAAACATATATAACATTTTCTTAACCCAAACCAGTGCTACTTACAGTTAATTAAAAAAAGTAGTCTGTTAAAATACAACTAAACCCATCTGCAACTGAATTTAGCCTAAAGGTTCTCATTGTAAACACTGTTTACCTCTGTAATGGGATGAATGACATCTTTAAAGTTACTAACTTGTATGAAAAGGGAAATGATCATTACTTGCCAACAGGATGGAAGAGGGACAACAGTATGTTATTGTAATTAGGGACTTGTATCCTCTTTCTGCAAAAACAAAAGTCCAGTTTTGCCTTTACAGTAGATATGGATATTTTGTATTTAATCAATTATAAACATCCCAGTATATAAAATTTTTCATTCTAGTGATAGAATGCCAGATAAACACAGTGTTTAAAATACCAATCTTTTCTATCAACTGACAAAAAATTACTTCTTCAGTTCACTATTAGACAAATAGTGCTTTGATACAGCTGATGGACTTTTGGAAAAGTAATTGGTAATAAAATGCATTTAAAGGTTTTGGAGGGACTGATCCTATCAGCATGTCTGAGCTAAGCATAGCATCTCTGTGAATTAAGTTCACTTCATAAGTTGTTAGTGCCACGTTCTCCATACGTCCACCGTAGATGAGATGGGATCTCCCTAACAGCACACAGGCATACCCTCTCAAAATTCAGTTTGTCCATATTTGCATAGTATCTAAAGGAAATTAATATCAAGATTCTTTATCTGTTTAGTTTAATTATTTATATTGATCTTAGTTTAGTTCACAGTTTAGTTTATATTGATTTTAGTTGCTCTTTTAACTATCCATATGTATTGTCTATAGAAGATTAGAAAATCATTCAATTCCAGCTTTGCCTGAATAAAAACTGTCCCAGAAAGCTTACAGTGGCATTCTTAAATATTGGTAACATATTTTCACAGTTCAGAACTTCTTCCCAATCTATTATAAAATTACTTATGTCTAGGAGTATGTGAATCACTAACACTAGAGTGTGTACTTTGGACCTTTAACTAGCAAATGACTGGGCAGGTTTCGCCCCTAAAAGGACTGAGATTAATAACAACAAAAAAATAATCCATTTGCCTTTTGCTCTAATCCACTATAGTCATGAGCACTGTAGGTCTGTGTTTGTTAGACATTATTACCGACATATATATATATAGCTCTTGAGTCACAAGACTTGTGAACAGTTTGAGTGTGGCTCCATATCAAACCTACATCACTGGATTGGCAGCAAAAATGTAGGTATTTCAAATACTCTGCTAAAGGGACTTCTAGACTGTCTTGGGAGTGAGCTGTATACTTACTCAGCTCTGTCCAGCTGTGAAGCAATATAACCTGTAATAGCTGTTGTGATTTCCCTTCTCTGGAGCATCTTTCTTATGGCTTTATCTCTCTGTTATATGGCTAGTGGACATGGGTCACATGTAGATATATTGTTACACAAGAGCTGCCTTGGTGTAAATGTCCAGACTTTAGTGATTAAAAAACACACTCTTTTTTTTTTTTTTAAGAAATTGTGCTTCTAGATTCAATTGCTGTTGCAAATTCTGAAATATTTTACAAATTCACAGAAAGCAGTCAACTTCTGGAGCACACTACTGTTGTTCTGTGACTACAGCTCGCTGCTTTCCAGGGCAATACATCGACTCACAAACTCAGTGCCCCTCTGTCATTCTTATAAAACCTTGTCCTTGTGTGTGAGTCAAAAGCTTAGGATTCTCTTAAACAATAAATTTCTAGAATCTCTTTCTTGGTTGTCAGCTAATCATCTGTGAACTCCCTGCAAATATTTAAAAAACAAGCCAGAACAGTTGTGTTGATGCAACAGTGCACTTTCAGTCAGGTAATGTACACAAGAGGAGTCTCTCTCATTACAGATACTGCCAAAGGGCCAAATTTTTGCCCCTTCTGGCAATCCAGAAGAATAGTTCTATTAGATGCTTTAAAATGTAGAGAAATGTGTTAAATCTTTGGCACTCGTACTTGCTTCTGCTTGTATAGGCAGGCTCTAGCACCCTTTATCCCCTTCAAATGAAATCCTAAAGACATGGGAACAAAGGAAAATGAAGGCCACTTGCCAAAAAATCTACTATCTTTCCTTCTTATAATTCTAAATATCTAAGTCCCCTTAAAAATGTTACTTTCACTAATTTAATCTTAATATTTTTCATGCATTGATTGTTACGTATGCACAGATCATAACAAATTATTTCAGCATTCTATAGATTTAACAGCAAGCCCCAAAATTTATCAACAGCTATGGAAATAAAGTGCACCAATTTTTTGCATGAGAATTTAGACAAGCAAATTCAGACTGCAAATAAACATCCACGGGTGTAAAAACTTTCAGAAGATGCTTGTGAGAAAGACTGTTCTTATCAGAGGATCGACAGGGTAGGCGTTCCGTACTGTATTTGGAATCAAAAAGTTACAGTCTTTATCACCTGTTCTTCAGTTTTGAGCAAATTTATATCTGAGTTTTAGTAAAGCAACTTTAGACATCACCAGCTTTCAATTCTTTGATATCCTCACCAGTTGTAGCTTGTCCAACAATATTCAGAAATATTTCCTGTAACATTAATCAGGAAATCACTTCACAAATATGATCCTTGAAAAAGCATACAGCATTGTATTTGCGTGAAGGCACCAAAGTTCAGAGATAAGGCAGGTGACAAACTGGCAGAAAACCCAAATTTCAAGATACAAAAATTGTAATTTAGTATAAATACAAATCGTAAAATCTTTCCTATCTTTATTAAGTGGTCTGACTTTCTACGAAGCTGCTCTAGATTTATTATGCAGCTAAGAACTGAGTTAGTCTCAGAGAAAGGGGAATGAAGTATGCTCATATTCTCTGACATACTAGAAGTAATTTTTTTGCAAGGAAAGCACAACTTTGCCTCTCTTTTTGCTTTTAAAACTGTAAGATCNATTAGTCTCAGAGAAAGGGGAATGAAGTACACTCATATTCTCTGACATACTATAAGTAATTTTTTTTGCAAGGAAAGCACAACTTTGCCTCTCTTTTTGCTTTTAAAACTGTAAGATCGAATTCTCTTTCCATAGCTTGCAAAAAGAAAATTAACTAACATGCACAAGCACATGACTCCACCCTAGCCTCCCATTTTAGGCTGCACCCACTCCCAAAATAGCAGTGTTGTGCCACTCAGTGTCAGTTCACTCAGCAGCAGCTCTAGCAGATATATTTTTATAATGGACTGTAGACACAAGAAGGAGAGTATTTTATTAACTGTGTGAATAGCAAAAATATGAATTTTAATTTAAGATTGGATAAAAAAATCAAGCATGTTTACCCAAGAAATGTAATACTTGCTTACAAGAAGTTTGGGAATGAATACAATTAATCACGTATTTTAGCTTTGCCCATGCAAATGTGAGCAGCCTTCAGCAATCTTTGTTATCTGTACTTATTCATTACTCCAACACATTTTTAAAATATCATGATGACATGATGTTGTTGCAGATTATCCGGTATTCATTTGAAAACTAATCTCTGTCAGCTCTCCCATGAAATAGAAGTAAGATTTTCTACGATGAAACCCCACCCAGTCAAAGTAACATTTCTTCTACTATACAGCAACTTCCTTCACTCCAGAAATTTGGAAACAAATCAAAACTTCTCTAAAAACACTTTTTCTCTTTCCACATAAGTAAGCACAGGCAAAGGCAGTTTAAGTGATTTAAGTCTGAATATAATCCAAACAACCCATTATAAACGTCATATTACACTGTCTTTCCAGAAAGCACCTAAGGAGTCAGGAAATGATACCCGACTGCAGATATATTTGTCATACCATTCCCAAAAGATATTATGAAACACTCTCCTGTTTTTTAAAACTTCAGATTTATGATCAATAATCACGTTAATTAACTTCATTAATGACATTTAAATCTTATTGCCACATACAAACAAACTAGTTTGCAGACCCTGTAAGTATACATTGTAGTTTCTTTTCGCTCTTCTATTAAGAAGTGTAACACTGGGTCATAAACATGCGGTTACTTTCCAGAGATAGCGGCTTTGCCGGCTCACAGACATTCTGAGTCTTGTATAATTAAAAGATTAAATTCCTCTGAGGTGAGTGCTTTTTAGACCTAGCAACACTGGGATGGCAGAATGTCTCTTGGATCCAATAGTAAGGCGTTTGCTCTGGCAACGACTGTAAAAGTGTTCTCGTTATCCCACTAACAACTACAAAGGGGTAAAAATATCACAACTCCAGAAATGGTTAATTATACACTGTGTTACACACATAGTCTTTTGAGTTACTCACATCAACAGGAAATACAGCAGATAATATAGCAAACACTGTGTAGAGGATGTAAACAGTATTATCTTTAAAGAAATATTAATGACCTCTTCTTTCAGGAATCTGCCTTGATTTCCTATGAAGGGAACGATAGTTCAAGATAGAGAAATGTGATGAAACAGTGGAGGATATGTTTCTCAACCCAGTAGGAACGCGAGTTTTCTGGATGAAGATAAAGGGGTTTTGACTTAATCAATAGGAGCAAAATAAACAGCAACAGAGGACCGGATTTTCTATTGAAAATTTCCATGCAATTTTTATTTTCCAAAGTTGTGGGAATGTACTTTTCCTTTAATCTTCAGCAATCTTAATGTTACTTGAAGACATTTATGTCCCAAATTTGTCTCTGTCTTTTTTTGTTTGAAAGATTAGGTTGATAGCTACATCAGTGACAGAGCTAACCTTAAAGAGAAATTAAATCCTCAGGATTTCAAAGCAGCTTTGGAAAAACAAGAAAAACCAAATTCAAGCTAATAAAACCAATAATAATTTCTGGACTACAGTGTGGTTCTGAAACTGTTTATCAACAAAGGTGAATTTTACAGCACATTCTAATTCTCAGACTCGGAGCACATTTCAGAAGGAATGCAATTTCAGAAGCACAATGACTATACTTTCCATAAAAAAGGTCTGTCTTTCTTGTATTATTATTAACTAATGTACTATCCCCCATGTACTAACAGACTTCAAACAATTTTTGGATTGATTCTGTTCAAATGCCATCAAATTTTCTTTAGCCCTGCCATTAATAGACTTTGTCCTTTTATCTTTATCTTTCCATCTCAGTCTTCTACAATTCCTAATTTTCACTTCATTTGAAGTGTTATTTTTAGGTTTTATATTTGTATTGTATATATATGATACAATGAACATTTACTTTTAATTTTTCATTTTCCTTTCATCAATCGTCCTCTGAATTTTTTTACAGGAAAAAATTTGGGAGCCACAAAGAAATAAGACAGAGAATCTGTAATGATGACCTTATCCTCCTACTGACCAATGCTGAAGACAAAAAAAGAGGTATCAAGCAATTAAGAATAATAAGTAAAGTATATTTATATTACTTTAATATTATATCCCACTGACAAACTTTGCACGTCTTCTATTGTTGTCATGAGGATACTGATGTAAATTCAAGACAAAAAGCTTGCCTAAATGTAATGCCACAGGCTGTGGATCCAAATTTAAGCCCAACCACCGAATGCATCTGGGATCCAATTCTAACAGTAGAATGTTTCCTTAACACCATAGCAGGCATGACTTCCGTACTGACTCAGCTATAACGATGAAACCTATTAAACCACTGACATCCTTTCTCGTAATACGATGAAGTTTTCTTACACATCTCCCATTCAAGTACAGGCGAGGCCCAACTCTGCCTACTTTCTGAGATATTACATGATCCCACCTCAAGCACAAAAGCATTTAAACTAACATGCTTATTAGCTTTCTTAATGTTAAAGTGATTAACATGTTACCTCTTGCTAATTTTGTGACTCAAAGAACAGGACATTCTGCCTTGCTCATTTCTGGAGTTTTGTTAGATTTATTTACTTTTTTCACTATTGCAGCAATTGACACCTATATAAAATGAGACACTAAATGAGATACCATTTCTATAAAAATCTTTTTCAATACCTAAATACACATATTTTAATTGCAGAGATGTACTAGTATATGTGTAATAAACCAAATTATTACCTCAAGCCCTATAATACACTCAGTGCTACTGCTGATTATCTAATGACTAAATCTATTAATCTAGATACCCATAATTTATGTTTATAAGTTCTATATTAAGTTTCTTTTCTGTTCTGGAATGCTTGTTCCCTCGTGAAGATGCCTTGCATATGGATATTGGGCATTACTAAACAGCTACGCTGGCAGACCTGAACTCACACGTGTATGTTACGCGGAGGTAAACCAACTCTGGACCACAAAAAAGCGCACAGGCAAACCAACCTTGTGGAACGGTTGGACTTAGCCTGGGCACACTCTCGCGCTAACATACCAGTACGGCTTTTGGATGCCACAGAGGGTTTCTTAGCTCTGCGACAGCACAGAATTAATGCTTCTGAGTCAGAGCTAGATCATGGCTGGCTATCTTGGACTGCAGGCATAAAAACTTGGGTCTGTCTGCACAGGCATGCCCAGACCCACTCTAGTACAGATTTCATATATTTTATGATATATTTTATGATCTTGAAATAAATATATAGGGCCAAATACTCTTACTCACACAAGAGCAAATCAGGAGTAACTCATTATTTCCATATATAATTTGCAGATCATTAACTTCAGGTCTGCTTCTCCAAATTTGCACTAGCACCACTGAAAGAAAGATCTGCTCCTATAACATGGAGGTGGCAGAAGCAACCACTCATCCATTTCAGAAGAGATTCCAGCTCGACTTATACTAACGTTTACCCTTTAGACAGCAGCATAAAGATAGAGGACCGTAAATTTTTAACAGAGAGAGATAGATATTTGCTGAATAAAGTAGGATTAATGTTAGTGAGTACTTATTTACTTGGTCTTAGAATGTGAAGGACTAATAAGAGTGGCTAGCATCTGACAAGAACAGGCAAATTATTAAGTATCTCCCTTACCTCTCCCCTACAAATCCTAATGCTACCAATTCCAATTTTATTCTTTCAGTTCCAATCTTGCTACTAGACAAATGACTGCTCCCACTCTCTTTATGTGCAGCATTCTTAATGGGTAAGAAAATATTTTTTGCCTTTCTTCTTTCATTCTTTCTTTCCTCATTTTCCCTTAACTTCTCAGATTCCACTTTGATAGTCTTCTAGAGATTTTAAACTACCCTGCGTATCAGCGATGCTTTGATGTTAAATAGTGTTACCAAGGTCATTCTGACAGAAGGACCAGAAGTAATGTTTGTTTTGAAACCGAGTGCTCTGTTTAAATCTGTTTATTTCTGTACTAAGTCTAGGCACTTTGAGTTGTCATGATGACTCAGAGCAAAGTTGCAAAGCCTCAGTTCTACAAAGAGATTAGTCACTTTGTTTTTTTGCACTGAGCTGCTCTGAGTCAGCTTCAAATTGTTGCACAGAGTACCTGGGTACATCTTCAAATGGTGCAGGTAACTTCAGTGCAAATTTCTGAAAGAAAAGCAGTGTCTCTATATCTGAGCAAATAATTGACTAGGTCTGCCTCCTCTCATATCCGCAAATAAGAACTGGGGTTTAGAATGAAAGAAATTATAACAGTGTGAATGTTGATTTACTTTTTTTCCCTTAGCCAAGGTGAAAGTTTAGGGTTAACAGCCTGAGTTTAATAAACTCTGAGGATACTAAACAATTGGTTGAACTGTGCTCTTAATTCATTAACTATTTCAGGGATGAAAAATTTAGACACCAAAAGGTGGGTTTTTTTTTTGTCATTGCAGTTATTGGAAATATTTCTGCTGCTTTTTAATTTCAGCAAAACTGAGAACTAGATTTACACAATTAGGCCAGCTGCTTTATCTTTTATTTTACTGGATGTACATATATTTGTATTGTGCATGTAAATATATGTGAATGTATATGTGTGTGAATCCATATTGTTAATTTTATAATGACTGGAGTTGATGTGGTATGTTCTTTACACCGTACACTGTATTTCATCTAAATACAATTCACACCTTTTACATTGCATGTCAAAACTCAGTGTTTGCAACATAGAGTGTGAAAATGAAGTGTGTTACTATTACACAAATATTTTTACATCTATAGATGTAAACTCTCTTAACTCAACAGAAAAATACACTAACCCTAATTGTCCCTCTAGCCAACAATATCATCCTGATGCTTTTTGGAGAAAAAACTCACAAGAGACATCTCAGAAGAAGCCGTCAGATTTCTCTGAATCACACAGCTGTACTAATGCTTGTGTGTGGGTCCAGAGAGAAGCATGTCAAAATAACCTGAAGGCTACAAATAGTGAACCTTAGAGAAAGAAGGAGAAGGAAGATGACCCGATCCACTTGTCAGTTATGACGAATTAGTGTTGCTCTAAGGTCATTTTGAGTTATTAACACCTGTATGAGGCCTGTATTTGCTCTCCTCTCCGAACAGGATGTTAGTAACCTTTTCATAATGGCCCTCCTTACTTGTTTTTCTTTTCTGCAGACCATATGACACATCCTGCTGTTTTACTAGGCACTCAGAAGGCTTTAGCATGCCTTCTAATCTTAGCATATTAAAGAACACGCAAATATACATGTCTTGATTCAAACTAAAATACAAATGTCACTAAATTATTTTCCAGAGAAATATTGTGGCTATTTATTTTTATTTCATTTATTTTCTAGAGAAAGCATTACGGCCAATACCCCTCAAACACGTAATCGCTGTATGAAGGAATCACATCAGATATGACTTCTTCTGCATACCTCCCTGCCACCTGTTTATATTCTGACCTATTTAACAACTATTAGCTACTTATTATCAAACTAACAATAGGCATTCAAATATGTGAATAAGAATAAACATAGGGGTATTATCTGTTTCACTTGTTCATTCTTTAAACTTATTTACATCATTTACATGTATACCCTTGATTTTGTTCTGTAACTACCCATAATGACAAACAAAAATAGTAATGAATTCTATAAACTTATTTAGGACACAATTTATTTGTAAGACTGTATGAAATACAGTTTCATTACATCATACAGTGCTTTTATGTTGAAGGGATTAGCATTCAATGCCAGGTTCACTTTGCAAGATTCAAAAATAATTGAGATTTGGAACATGAACACTTCAGAATCTGATTTAAGAAGCAACAGCAGAATGTTAGGCAAGAATTCGAAATCTTCTGAACACTATTCCTTTATAAACTATCTGGAGATGAAAAATACATTGCTATAAAATGGAGTGATACAAATGCACATTTTGTACATTTTGTACATTTTATCTTCAGGAGTTTTAGGATAGAAATTTTGGAGAAGTTTTTAATAAAACAAAAAATGAAGTACTTTTTGTTTCAAAATATATCAAATGGCTTTATGAAAAAAGAGGGGTAAGCCTGTTCTTATTTAGTATGAAATACAATTTAGATGAACTGCCCCTGTATTATTATTTATTCTTCATATTGTGGTAGAGGTCATTATGCTGCATATTGTACAAATACACAGAAATAACACTGAACTGCCAACAGTACTCAGTAACAGAACATTCTATTACTGGAAGCACAGTAGTAAGGGAAGCCCTGAAAGGCATTAAGTGATTGATTTTGCACTGATACACTGATATTTACACACGCTCTTTCCTCTCCCCTACTCTCACTCACATCAAGCCATGGGTATACGGGAAAATGACCCTATTCTCTGAGATGCATCAGTACCAAGAAGTGTTGAGTCAATTTATACTGATGTATTAATTAAAAATGATGTCACAATTACCTAAAAAGGGCACTATAGATAACACCTCTTCTCAGAACTCCTTAAAACTGTGAATAATACGATGGAAGCAGACTAACACTTGCTCACTGGCCACATGGTATGCCAGTCATAGAGACAGTTTATCAGTTTTACCCTCTACAACATAAGGGTATATCTTTCAAAATGACCGTTAGGTTCCTAAAAAACCACAGGCACATCATAATTTTTATAATTGTGATAATTTATTACTTAGTCTATTCTTCACTTTTTGCGAAGTGATGGAAGCTAAAGACTGGCAAGCATAAAAGATTAACTAGAATAACAGAACCGCCCTGACAATTGCATATCAGGACACAGAGCAAATACTCAGTGACAACCTCCTGTTGTTTCAATTTATTGCAACATTTTTTTTTTCCTGGCTTTATTATTAACTATTTTCTTTCATTTTTAGTTATTGTGAAAACTACTTGTGAATCTGTGAAAGCTCTTACTGAAGAACAAACGTAGGTGTAAGGATCATACAGAATGGAATTCCAAGTTACAGCCTTAAAATTAGATTGCACAATCTATATTTGTGTTGGTGAGCAGCTGCTTACCCGAGCAGCTACAGGCTAAACTCAACAAATTGATATTTCCTCATGCATTTCCTCCAGTATTGATAGGTGCATAATTTGTCCCTTAACTACATGGTTCAGGTAAAATTTTCTTAAAATTTCACTATAAAAGTATAGATGTCTAACACTGAAATGACCAATTTCGACATATGCTATCCAATCTACTTTAGATTTTCCTCCTTCATAAATCAGGAAAGAAAATAAATACTATTCACTGTGAGACTTCACATAGAATTACTGTTGCTACCAAATTAGGAATTCTAAATGCTTGATTCCTAGCAGGTTACCAGAATCATTAACCTCTTTAACCATGAAGAAAATGGACCTTTGCATTGCTAGCTGATCTAATACTAACAAATGAATACTTTAATCTCAATTATTTACAGGTAAATAGCTGTTCATCTGTAAAATCTGCTGACTGAATCTGTTAAAAGTCATTGCAGAGCTTAATTAGCTGATTGGCTGATTATTTGCTTATGCTATTCTTAAATTTAACACACAGGAAATATTTATTTTTGTTGGTTTGCATGTGAGTATGACTCATTTTTTTTTAAATATTTACCAAGAACTCAGATTTGTTTAATCATATTTTACCAGGTGATTATTAGCCTTGCCAAATCGGCCTGGAATCAAACTCAAATGGTACTTTGCAAGCTACGTAGGTGTGGCTGATATATTCTCTCACTGCGACAAATTTGCTTCCTATAGGATGAAAAAGTGAGTGTCCAAGGAACAAGCATTAGTTTCAGACCTGGCAAGTGAGTAGTGTCCCACCTACCTACAAATGAGCAGTAAAACATACTTAATACACCAGGCATCTGATGGCCACCAAGTTGTATGGATGTTGTAAGGCATTCTTGCATTCTACTGTGTCATCACGCCATCCTTCCTGAAAGCTATACTAAGGGCACTACATTAATGAGCAGACCTCAAAGAGATACTAATTCCTTCCACGAACAAGCAGGGAAGTTGGGGGAAATCGGGTCAGAAGGAAACAGGATTGTCATTTTCGTCCGTTCTGTGTCAGTGAAGGAGCTGACTGGAGAGCAGAGGGAACACGCTTCGCCTGGCAGAGGGCCGGCAGCTCACTCCCTGCTTGTGCAATGCAGCGGCTCGGGGGAAATATGATTCAGAGGACTGTCTCTGAGTCATGGCTCCTTCCCCAGCCCCTTCTGAACTGGTACGGCTGCCTTCTGTCCCGTCTGGGAACCACAAGGGAAGATTCCACCTCACCCTGCGCTCTGAAACGCCACACGGCGTTCAGAGGCACGGGCTTCGTCAGGGGCACCACGCGCTGTGTTCTGCTGAGCATTACTTCACTTTGCAATCATTAGAAAAGACTAATATATTTTCTATTAACAAAAAGGCAACCACCCACCGCTAATGACTTTCAACAGTAGAACAGCATACTTAGTGTTTGTTGTTTCTAAAATGTCTGTATTGTCCTGCTGCACGTTTAAGATAATGACATATCTATATATAAGATATAGCCATCACACGTATGGAAAGTCGAGACGTTAATTACCTAAAGTCTACAGAAATCCTACGCGACCGACCCACGGGAAGGCCCGCTCCGTCCCGCCCCGGACCCGAGAGGGCTCCTGAGGGGGGTTCTTGAGAGAGCGCCTGAGGCGCGCAGCGCCCGGGCGGCGGGACACGCGCCGGCAGCTCTCGCGAGATTCGCTGACGAGACTTGGGCGTTGCCAGAGCAACCGCGGCCCCCCCCGCCCCGAGCAGCCCCGCGGCGGTTTGGGCGGGAAGGGGCGTCGCCGCCCCGCCAGCTCAGGAGGTGAGTCCAGTCCATGGTCATCAGCCTCCCAGGAGGAGCTCAGCTGTGGTACCCACCCGGCACAGAGCCGTGTCCTCTGCACTCGGCAGAATGGATGTGGCGACCCAGAGCGAGCTCCCGCAGAAACGTGTGGCTGTCCCGGTGTCAGGCCGCAGGGTGTGCCAGAGCCGTTCGCTGGTGACGGATGGCGGCGGTGAGGAGAGTGGTGTGAGGTGTGACCAGGGGGACGATCTGCCCAGCCTGGTGGCACAGCTCCGAGAGGAAGTGGAAAGGTTAAGGAGCATCAGGGAGTCTGAGAGAGACCGGTGGAACCAAGCTCTGCCCTCCCCGAGTCAGAAACGGGAACAACCACCAGAAAAAAATCAAGATCAAGGGGATCCTGTATCCTCCCCCCACGAGGCAGAAGGCAGTAGCTCAAAGGAGAGGAGTGAACGTAGGCAAGGCCACGCTTGGGCTGGCAGGCAAACCCCCTCCTTGCTCACCTCGCCTTCCCGGGTGCCGCTGAACAACAGGTACGAGGCTGTGGGTGTGGAAGGACAGTTAATGGCCTATAGTGAAGAGACATAAACCACCCCTTTACTATCTTGCATGGGCTACCTGTACTTAGATAATAGGGTGTGAGTAAGAGAAACACGTGTAAAGCCACTATCATCCTTTCCAGCAAATGTATAAAAATGGCTCCATACAGTGATGAGCAAAGGCGCTTTCACCCTGCCTTTTCCATGCACTGCCTACTGCAGTTACCACAGATATTGATTGTTTGAAGACGACTGAAACATTACTCTAAGCTGGCACTTACTCTGCAATGGAAATTGGCCACACTTGTTTAGAAAAAAAAAGAAAAAAGGTAATAGTGAAGTTACAATATTATTTCTTACTGACAGAAGGTCTGGTATCCTCACAAATGGATTATGCTGCCTCTGTATGACAAGCAGAGGCTTTTCTGAGCAGTCAGTCAAAGATACTGTACAGCAAAAACAGCCCAACTCTTCCAACAGAAAGCTCAGACTCAGCTGAAAAAGAAAACAACATGTGGGAGTACTGGCTTCTGTGTGAAAAAGGATTCTATATGCCAGGATTCCTTCTTTAAAATATTTTCCCTTAAGTTAGATGATCTTTTCTCTTCTGATAAATCCTTTTCTTAAGCTCAGGTGATCATCTGTTGCTCCATTATACAACACAATTCTAACAAAACCCAATTCTACACTATGGTCTTGTAACAGAAAGTACAAGAAATCTAAATAAAGAGATAGTCACTTAACAACTGTGCATTACAATTTTTTTTCTAATTCAGTTGTTCATAAACATTCAAAATATATGCCCTTACATAACAAAGAATGATAATTCAGACATAGTTAGGAGAGTCCATAGGAATTATTTTAAGAAAATTACTTTGTTGGCCATGACTAGACTAAAAAATCAATATATCTTGCTGTACAGATGAGATGGAGTTCTTTCTCTCTTATACCAAAAAGAAAGGACAATTTCTGTCAATTAGTCAATAAAAGAAAATATAGAAGCTAAATAAAAATGAAACCACATAAAACTGCCTAAGTAACAGTCAATTCATTAAGTGTGGCTGTGGTTAAGACAAGCACATGCACACTCATTCCCTGAGACAGATACCGCTGAAGAAATTCAGGTTAAAAACAATCTGACCTCCACTCGTATTAAAGTATTGACATTCTTAAGACTGAAACTGTCATCAGAAAAGCAAGTACATCAAGTCTGCAAATGTGGTTTGCAAACTTCTATTAGCTACGTTTACTGATAAAGAAACCTCCATCAGGAAAGGAAGACACAAATTGCTTGCAGCTTCCCAAGTCAGAATATGAAACTGAGAGGCAAGTAATTTTTTTTTTAAACTTAAGGCATTTTTACAAGTGAGGATGGCGATAATAATTGTAGAAGTCATATCATCCAGAATAAAGCTGAAATTTCTCATTTATAAACTGTCTAGAGAGTATTTACTTTACCATTTTTAAAGTGGAATATTTTTTTAAAATCAAAGAATTAAAGACATGCTGGCTAATCAATATATAACACCTTTTTGGTAGATATGATGTATTAGCAAAGAAGGTAATAGGAAAGGCACATTTGCATTCAGTCTGGGGAAAAATTGCTTTTCCTTTCTGAAAACAGTCCTGTCTGCTCATTACGATTAATACTTGAAAACTGATGCTAATTATACCAGTTTTTATTTCCAGTTATATAAATGGGCATCTTTAATTTCTGTTCCACCCTGCTATTCTCCACGGACAATCTGTGAAATTAATGAATAAAAGTCTGGTTGCTTTAGTAGTTTCCATATCTTACTGACCCGGACATACGGCCAAAAACTGTGTATCGCAAAAGGGCACATTTATATTTCTTTCACTGAAGTAGTTGCGTAATATTTCACATAATCCCAAAGCTATCATCACTATATAACCCCAATAGCAACCATCCATAAATAGGAAAACAAATAGGCAGAATAATCTTACTATTCATTCCTGATCCAATGAGAAAATGTTTTGCAAATTTGAGCATATGCCTTTGAAAAACAGCATTCTGTGGTGCTTTTCACTGCATGGTGACACTATCCCCAATTATACAAAACAGTAAAGAAACCAAGCGTCTGAGTATTTTCTGTAGACAATTATGTGATAGGATTAGATAGATGGTGAAAGGAGTATAATGGAACAAGTAAACAACCAGATCTTCATTATCAGAGAGGTGCCGAGCACCCACAGCTCCCTCTAAATTAAATTGGGCAACTCTTTAATAAGTCTGCTTTTAATCTTTGTGCCTAAAAATCTTAAATTCAAATCTATACATTTTCATAAATGAGCCTCACAATAAATGCTGTGAAGGCTCTGGTATCTTATTTCAACACAGCAAGGAAAGCCTGGGTGAGAGAAGTAGAGTTTATGTAGCTCGTGACTGGAAAATGCACGTTTAGGGGACTCTCAACACACCGTGGATTCTACACATTTGTAGGGAAAAAGGAAGCCCTCAGGTTGGCTTTTACAATGATTTTTATATAACCCTTGATACCATAATACCTGAGGTTCTCAGTCATTAACAGATTTTTATCTCCAAAACCAGTCTTTTGAGAAGGGGAGGAATTATTATTTCCATTTAATGACTAAGGAATTGAAGAACAAGATAGATTGAGAGATTTGCCCAAGGATGTAGGGCAAACATGCCACAAACTGAAGTGACAGCTTAGAATTCCTGATCTGTACCTTAAACAGAAGGCATTTTTGTCCTCTACATCTTGGTTAAGAAACGTCACAGTCATTTTCTCATTCCACTGACATACAACAAATGGGGAAGTTTCCCCGTTTGCAGAATAACCCAGCTATAACTGATTAATTTAAAATCACTCTTCTATTTCATTTCATGAGCTAACTTTGCCTCTTGTAAAAATCGCAGTATGTCCATGCTGAGAACAGAACTGCTAAGACGTTAATGAGAGCAGGCTACCCGAGAGATGTAAAGATAAAATGAGACTTCTAGGGGAAGAGTTTGGGCCATAAATATGTATTACAAAGAATTACATTGATTTATTTTGCAAATGAAGTTAAAATAGTTAATAAAATGTTACAAATGTATACAAATCTATAATTAGTCAAACTGTAACACATAAAATTAAAAACTATAAAGCTTACCTTTCACTCAACATCCTTTGGTTGCTAAATACTTCTGGGATATTTTTATTCTAAATTTCTACAGAGAGGTAATCTGGAGTTCCTTTCCTTTTTATGAACATGTCACGTGCAAGACTGAGCTAGTGTTTTACTACTCAACAAAACTGATTTATTTTTTGTCTTTTATCGGGTAATTACTCCTGTACATGCAACCGAGGATGGGCATAATATAGGCTGGTGAAACTAGAAGAAATGAGCAATAACCATGCAACATTGTGTCCAAAACCATTTACCTCTTATATCTTAACTGAATTAATAATATTGCTCTTGGTGGAACTTCATGGACACTTACAGGAACCCATTGCTTGTCCCTCGATACTTCTGCAGCAGATGACATATATGGCCCTCCATTTGGCTCAACAGTATGACAAACAATTGCTTAATTACTTCCTATGATAGACATTACATCCACTTGTGGAATCTATAACGAAAGAAAGCGTTTCAAATTTCTGGTCTTTTACAGTGCCTACCTCATGTAGGCACTTGGTAGGGTAGAAAGCAAATAAATGAAACACAAAGCAAACATACCTCCAGCTCTAGGAACTACAGGTTCTTCAAGTCTGGTGAAGATCAAGAGACACAAAGAGGGGATCTTGATTTCCCTTTACAGTTGCTGGAAGACAATCCAACTGCAGCTAAGGAAGCATTTCATACCCAGGCTATGGTCGTTTCTGTACGTAAAACTGAAGAATATAAAACTGACTCTATATATAAACAGTGGGGCACTGACTTTACAGAGTAAACTATGGCTATGTGCTAGACCAGTAGGCAGAGAAACAGTAAGACAGAAAACTACAAAAGTTTGTGGAAGTTATAACAATTTGTGACATAAAAGATAGTAAAATTAGATCCTATCCCGTATCTAGACAATTATTTCAGTAATGGAAGAATATCATATACTAATCGATATTCTTACACATTTTATATGTGCTACAAAAATAAAAAATTACTACAGAAAATTGACAACTTTGAGTCAATAACTGCATCAAAGACTCTAAACAATATTTACTTGCGGAGAGATAAAACAAATTAGTTATTCTTCCTACTAATGAAAGTTGAGAAAGCGTGTGCAAGTTAAAGATTAGTTTGCAGTTTGTGGAAGTCACATAGAATAGTCACATAGAAAAACATGAACAAGTTCAGTTTTCAGGAAGGCTAAGCACTCTTCTGAAGCCAGAGAGGGCCCATCAGAAAAATCCATTTCTATTAGTTGTGTTCTTTGCAGCAACCCATGGGTCTGATCATGTGCGCCCACCACCCCAAAATTCTACGTGACTGAATAGCAAAAGACTTTAGAAGAGACCAGAAAACACTGATACATTTCTTCTTACATACAGAGACAGCTTATTCATAGTTACTGTCAAGCAAGCCCAGAGGTTGATGACTAAAAAAAAGCATAAACAAAATAGAAAACCCAAGCCCTTTCTTTCAAATTGTTTCCTTTCTTCCTCCCACACGTATCCTTCAGCAACCAGCCGGAATAAGCATGCAGTTCACCTTGCTCTATAGTTTTAAGGCTTTTAATATATTTAAAACTTTAAAACCACTTTATATTTTCATGTGAAAGTACAGAAAGAAATCCAAACGATATATGGAAATGCCCACGCAATCTCAGCTCCACCCAGCTGACAGACTAGGTAGAAAACAAGGAAAAATAAAGGGAATACACCTTCAAAAACCAGTTTAATTCTAGCAAGGGCTATCAACAATATACTGCAATATAATTGTATAGCTATTGCAGGATAGCATTGCACGGCAGAAACAATGTTATCGGGGTGATGTGTATTTCCATATTGACATGTTTGAATTTCTTTAAAAACTAAACTTTACCTCATTGTCCTAGTGTTTATAATACTTGTTTGGGGAATAATTACATTTCTGTAGTTACAACTCATTCACTGTATTGCCATAACACTTAGGAGCTACATTCATGGACAAGAACATATTGTGTTAGATGCTGTAAAAACACAAATCAAAAAAAGATTGCAGCTGAAGCACACGATGAACAGGCAGTGAACAGATAGAGAAGTATGAAGAATTAATGAGGCATTAACAATCAATATGGCGAGTACAGTATTTGGCGTGCCGGCTTCCTAACTGAGTCACTCGAGACTCCGAAAAAGATGTTTTCCTGCATCTGAGCGGCAGAATGAAAGAAAACAGAGAGCCGTTTATCCAGAAATTTAACAAGTGGGTGGTGGAAGTCGGTGTCAGGGATGGGCGAGAGTTGTCATCTCAGTAATGAATCACAGGTGAGGCACACACAGAACGACCTTGAGCGCAGATCAGGCCCGTTCTGTTTGGGTGGCGGAGAAGGGAGAGCTCCTCAAGTGACACATGGTCAGAGTCACCGGCGAGGGCAATCATCTCTGCAGCTGTCTTACACAAAAACCACTGTTTCTATACTGCCGCGGCCCCACACAAACCCCTCACTCAAACGGAATGTGCCTCTGGCACCCGTGTTACACGCACGAAGGCACCGGGGCCTGTGTCGGTGGGCAGCGCCGCGCCGGGCGGGAGGGAAGGGGATGGGAGGTGACCCCGGCCTCGGCCGTGCGGCTGCGATGGGGTGAGGGCACCGCCGCCGACTGAAGGTCGCCATTCGGACGCTCGGTGAGCGGCGGCGGGACCGATCGCCGAATTAACGGACAAAGCGCGGCGGAGGCCGGGCAAGGGCCCGGAGGGGATCCCCACCCCTCCAACGGCGGAGCGGCCGGGCCGGGGGGGAGGAGGGGTGGGGATCCCGCGGCCCCACAGGGCCCCTCGCTCGTCATATCGTCACCTAACGCTCAGGGATGATGTCACCGCCCTCCAGAGGTGACGCAGGTCGCTCACGTGCCCAACCCGAGGCTGGCCGCCGCCGGGCCGGCCCGAAACCGCCACAACGGTCACGTGGCACCCGCCTCCAACGGCCGCTCGCGCGCTGACGGGTTGTTTACTCCCTCCGCCGCGCGCGCGCGCGCTCCCGCTCACCCCTCCCTCCCGCGCCCCGCCGCC